>BQNB010049224.1:0-42146 GCA_026074375.1 Tanacetum coccineum
GTGGTGCATCTAAATGGTTAAACATTTTAACAATAAGCTTCTCCTGAAACCCATATGTTAACCATTTCTTGAATCTTCAATTCTGTAGGCTCTATGTAATGAATCTGATGAAGAAAATTAAGGAATATCGAACTTGATGTAGAAGTAGAACAACCCAAACTTGTGTCTTATATCTTGTACTATCCACGTGATGTCAAACTCATAAATAAATCTGAAATTTATAAGTAGATTGCAATCTCTTAACAAAATTCCTCATCTTCTATGAGACACACAACCAAAGTGATAGCAAATGTGAGCATTGAGCATCATAAGTTAGATCACACATCTTTGCTAGATTTGTCAAGTCTTTGTTACATCGTTTCTAAGCACGAACAAGTTACCTCCAAATGTTGTAAGCCATTTGAGATATGATAAGAACACGCATCCGAAAAACTCTACTTCAGCTTCAAATAAGTGATAAACAATCTTCTTCGTAACCAATTAATCCAATAAATACGATCCTTTAATCTTTTAAGAACATTTAAAACCAAACCAAAATCTAAACAGTAAACACCCAACAAACTTGTGTTTCTGTTTTGTCCAATATTCATCTTGTGTGTGTCATCCGATAACTGTTAAAGCTAGCAGTACAAACCTAATTCTCGAACAATACTAACAGTATAAACTATTTAATCCCAAGTAGTATTAACTAACTGCTTATAAGTCCAACAGTACTAACTTAGCGACACATTATCTGTTACAAAACTGTTAGTAAGTTGTTACTAATCTGTGTACTCCTTCCTCCCATTGCCTTTTGTGACACATAATTTGTTACTAAACTGTCATAAATTCTTCATTCACATGACAGTAGTAATATTACCTTGGCAACAATTATAACGAGCAATATCAACTTACTTTTTGTTTGATCTGTTCATTGGTTGCTCTCTCTCAATTCAGTTGTGTCGTCTGCTACTTCTCCAAGGGACAAGTTTCTTTTTCATTGCGTCTATTCCAATAAAACCTAGGACGAACGGTATGTATCCCTCTTTTGTTTTCCACGTCAGAAGCACAGCCAATCCTAACATCTTTGTTTCACTCACTCGTCCAAAGCATAGCATAAACTTTTTAATCAAGCAGTATTAACAACTTAACTTAGACGAGCAGTATTAATATACCATGGACAACACTAATGTTTAAACTGACAATATAAAGTATAATAAGAAGCAGTATTATCCATAACTCCCAGCAACACTAAGTAACGATCATGAAGTAAATATAGGAATTAAAAGTGATTCCTAAAAACTAGGACCATAATCACGAAACAAAAACACCCTTGAAATCAGCACCATTACTTCACGTCCAATAGAAAGTCAATATGAGAATAATAGACAAACCTTAAAAATTAAGGATTTTCTCATTATAGCATATAACCCATTCTAAACTCATGAATAAACCATAAAGCCCACACATCTCTCATGCCTGTTGTACAACCTTCAAACCAAACACAGAAACCTTTTTCTTCATGTCACTAACCTGCTGCACAAAACGCAACTCAAAAACTTGAGTCTCTTGTAATTCGAACATTCAATAGCCTTGAATGTTTCTTTATCTTGTCACGAAACTCAAATGATCAGACCATCATGAACACAACAATCCTCCCCTAAACTTGATGTTCATCTTCTGAATCTTCAAGTTTCTTCATTAAAAGTCTTCATTATACTCAGGAAGATGCATTCAAACCTTTTATTGACCCTTTTGCTGCTTTACCATAAGCTTGAGCAGTTGATAGCACATCTCATTAAAATAATCAGTTTGAAGTTTCTTGTTTAACATATTGGTGATTGTTATTGGTGTGAGGGGGTATCTCTTTTTAACTAACATGAAGATGTGTAAATTTCCAAACCTGACAAAGTGCACTCCACATGAATCATATAATTTCCAAACAGTCACTGTATAACCTGGTAGATCTCTCCATACTTTACTTATAATGTCTGGTTCAAACATGACTTTAAAATCTCCCCACATCACTCTTTCATGTTCATCTTCAGGCCTTATATCACCATGCTTTTTTTTGACTAACTTCCAAAGAATTAGCAAATCTTCTCTGTCAATGCCCTGAAGCATTCTAATCATTAAAGAATATCTCTTAGAGCTTCCATCTGCTCTTATCAACTGATAATGTACCATTATTCCTTCTTTATGAAGCTTGTAATCAACAATCACAGGTGGTTTGGTGGTAAGTGGTATAGCATCAATTGCTATATCATCATCCTTTTTAATCACCAAATGCTTTTTCAGCTCAGCTTCATCATCTTCTTCAACTTCTTCAGCTTCATCTGTCTCTTTGTCTTCCTCCATTCTTTGTTTCTTGAAGATTCTTGTTGTTGCTCTTTCCCTGCTCTTTTCCTTCTAAGCATCTTCTTTTTGCTGCCTTTAGCTTTCTCCTCACTACCTTCTTCCTTCTTTTCATTGCTTTCTTGTGCCTTAGAACTCATAGCCACAAAGGTATTTACCCTCTTTATCTCCTTGTCAAACAGCTTTTGAATTTCATCATAGCTCTTTCCCATCAACTGCTTGTGTTTGTATCCACCAATGTGCTTAAGATAGGTAGACATTTGAGTTCTCTTTTGTGCCTTGGTAGGAGGTCTGCTTCTCTTTTCTTGTGCTCTTAGTGCAACAAAATGATTTCTTCTTTTCTCTATGAGTTCCATAAACAGTTTTCCTTTTTCCTCATCTGTCAACTCCTCTCTTTCTCTTGTTTGGAGTCTCTCAGCCAATAATCTATCAGCCTCCATCATAGCTTGTGTATTTTCCCATGACTTAATCAAAGCTATGTTGGCTTATTCTTCTTGTTTCCTTGCAAGCTTTTCTTCTTCTATAAGTTCAGCCTCCAATTGAGCTTGAATATTTCTTGCTAAATCTTCATCAGGAGCAACTTGATCTTTTCTTTTCAAAGAAACTTTAGGCTCAATCATGATTTCTTTCCCCTTGTCTTTAGTAATTGAAGGTTGTGCCTCTTGTGGAGTTCTGAATTCACTTGGCTCCTATACTACAACCCCTCTAGCCTTGCGTCTTGTAGTTGTTGTTATTGTAGCAGCAGTAGTAACAATTTTAGGTTTAGCTGCTTTGATTTGAATAAGTGTCTGAGCCAAAGTGATTTCCTCAATAGTTGTAGGAGCAACACTACCTTCAACACTAGCAGTAGTAATTGCTTCACCAGCAGTACTATCATCAAGCTTTCTACTCTGATCATCTTTGTCACTAGTTGTAACATCCACAAATACCTCATCATCATCCAGAACTCCAGTATCAAACATTAAGTCTTCATCATTCCTTTCTTGAGTTTCATTAACCATAGTAACCTCAGCATCAGCATCAATATCTTTAATACTCCTCCCTTGTTTGGATGCATCTTCATGATCACCCAAACTCTCTTGATCTTCAGAGGACTCAACTCTCCTAGACATACCAACTTTCTTTAGTCTCTTCAAACCTGAAGTTTTTGACTTTTTCTTCCTTTCCAACCTCTGGACCCTCTTCTTCAAAGCAGCAATCTCCTTTGCTTGAGCATCCTTTGCTTTTTCTAAATCAAGAACCTGTGCTTGTAATTTGGTACATAAAACCATCAAATCTTTTAGTTGCATGCTATCCTCACCACTAGGTTGTATATCATTAGAAGGTGTGGGTACACTTTCCTCATGCTTTGTCTCATCTTGAGGAACCTCTGCCTCCTTTCTCTATGTCTTCTTAGATTTTTGTTTCTTCTTGGGTTGAGAGGATGTAGATGGTTGATCAATAATGGGTATTTAATTGGAATCAGTTGGATGATCTGAATCCTCATCCACTTCTTCAAAAGCTTGAACCATCATATTATCAAATAAAGGTGTTATTCTTCCAGAAAAATCCTTTCCAACTCTCTTCATGTTAGCAAAAACTTTCTTTGTATGAAAGGGATTAACCAAAATCTTCTTATGAGTTGACAAATCTCCAAGCTGTTGATTAAGGAAAACTTATAGAAAATGTGGATACATCAGGAATTTGACTCCTCCATCTAAGTGTTTCATCATAGCATCAAAAATGTACTTCGACAGATTAAATTTCTGATATGTTGCCAAGCATATAATCAAAGAAGCCATTGTACTTGTTACTACTGAATTCATTCCACATGCAGTGAGGTTGGACTATGGTATTGTGTAATAGTATGAATGAAATACTTCCACTGTGGAGAAAAGAATGCTTTTGAGAAGGCTTTTCATACCCCATACATGCTAGTTCTTCAAATATAGTAGCAGTTAGCAAACAATCAGTACCTCCTGCATCTTCCAAGTGAAGATCACTTCGAATGCTTGACTCCGTGATAATGACCCTCTTTTTATCAACTAAGGCTTGTAACTGACGCACTCCATTAACCGTCTGTACCTTTGCTTTTGCCCAAAATTGTTCAGTACAAGATGTGTAGATGATTGGATTGACTGTTAAAGCATAATGAACAGAACTTGCTTTCAGGAAATCAATAATCTCTGCAAACCCATCACTTTCTACAGGTTTCTCCAAGAACGCGACCACATTGTGCATTTCAGCAAACTTAGGGCTCGACATAATGATGATTTTGATGATCAAAGATGAAAATTGAGTTAGGGTTTATGATTAGAGAGTGTTTGAATGATTGAAATTAAATAAAGAAGTAAATGAAACCCTGAATCAAAGTATTTATAAAATCACCCTCAACAGCAGGAAATTGACACTGGCCAGCATAACATATGCTAACTAAAACATTAGTGAACCCAACAACATCAACATAAGCTTAGCAACATTAATGTATACCAGCAGTAGAAACTGTATGCTTAGCAGCATAAACAAATACGGGCAGCACTAATTTAAGCCTAACAGCATTAATCTTAAGCTTAGCAGCATTAAGTTTAAGTTGAGCAACATTAACTTCAATACACCATTAATTACCCAAATTTCATTCCAAAAAGCAATTTTCATCATCAAATTTGATTCTCACAAGCTCTCTTTCTATTTTTATGCTCACATTATCTCTTATTTCTTTTTGCTCACATAATCACTCATTTATGTTTTTATGCACACATCTCTCTTTCTATTTTTAAGCTCATTTAATCTCTTATTTCTTTTGGCTCACCAAAACACTCTTTCTATTTTTATATGACAGTTGTGTACAAAGTTCTATCAATTCTAATAGTTTCATATTGTCCTCCCCACTTCCAAGTATGTAACCTCTTGAGAGAGGTGGATCATTATCCCCCAATATGATATCTTGGCACCTGGGACCACTACCTGAATCAATTCCTTAAGGAGTTGATCCATTTAGTGTTGCCATGGATTGGGTCTTATTTGATGCTACCACTGTCCTGCTTTGCTTCTAAGCTAGAAGCAATAGTGGCAGCCCTTTCCATTATGTCACCTAACTCCTTATGGACAGCCTCATCACCAATCGTTTTTAGGGGGACCACTAGACTGAGGTATCTTGGTGTCCCGGCCTCTTTTGACATGCCTAGATGTTTTTGATTCTTTGTAACATACTTTTGATATAGCATATCCTTCCATCCATGCTTTTGGTTATATAATTAAGTAGCCTCCCCTCAAACAATGCTTCAAGAGATAAGAATTTGCTCAACAGTTGTAACTTTGCTTTCATGTCATCTCAACAGCATTAACTTTTGCCTAGTAGTAGTAATTTTCTGCCTAGCAGTATTAACAGATGTCTAACAGTATTAACTATGTCTTCAATAATTATACAACAACATGCCTCTATTCATCACAAGCACACTAGAAAAGACTAGATAGACATGTGAGAATTCATGAGGATCCATATTTATGCATAACCCATGAATAAAAGTTAAAAACTGTGATCCAAGATCATTAACTTTCTCCCAAACATTACTTCAAAGGTGAAGCATTCAACATCAGGTATTCAATATGCTTTTCCTGTAAGTGTTAGTCCATAGCAAAAAAATACAAAATCCAAAGTATTTTCTTCTTGACAGCATTAAGTATGACTAACAGTTTTAACAAGCAATCTTAAGTATAACTAGCAGTTTTAATTATACTTAGCAGTACTAATAATTGCTAGACTAAACAGTTTAATCTCCGTTTCAAAACTTTTACTGAAAAACATAAGAGCAGATATATACATTTAAGGTATTAAGCATTCTATATACTTGAGACTAGTACTGAAACCTTCCTGACCTCAAAACCTTTTGTAAAGAAGATCTGCAACATTATAATCAATATGAAATTTTAAACCTTTGTATTACTTTTTAGCATTGCATTCTCTTTTAAAATGATGCCTAATCTCATTGTTTTGTTTTAGAATTTTGAAAAGGATTTTTAATAATGCATAAATAGTACTGTTATTGTTCTATATTAATGACAGTATTCTTGAAATTTGTACCCATTATCACAGCAATTGGTTTTGAATCCAAAGTCTTGTCTAGAGCAAACTAGGGCAGCAGCCAATATTCAAGCTTTAGTTGTAGAGGTGGCAACCACAGTTTGCTTCTTGCACTGCCAAGATATCAACCTGTTTCCCAAAAACTAACAACCTCCAGTTGTAGACTTCCTATCTTGAGTTGCTCCAGCATAGTCACTATCAGTATAAGCAACCAGTTCAAATGGAGAATCCCTAGAATACCAAAGGCCTAAAGTTGGTTTGCCTTTCAATCTATCTAAAAATTCTCTTGACTACTTATAAAGTTGTGATGTCTTTGAAGTAACTTGAAGTCTGGAAAATGCATACACTGCAAACATAATTTTGGTCTTGATGCTTTGAGTTACATCAAAGGACCCTATCATAGTCTATTAGTGTACATCAACATCATCAACTACCATCCTGACAAAGCTTGTCAAATCAACAGGAGTGAAGCAGACTTCATATTAGTTGTAGTTGAATTCTTCAATATACTAGCATACATATTTTATCTGATCTCATTTTTATTCACATCTTCCTTCTGTTGTACTTGCAATCCTAGAAAGAAAGTAAGTTCTCCCATAGAACTCATCTGAAACTTATCCTTTATGAGCTTCTCAAATCCAGTACACAGATCCTTATTTGTAGAGCCAAAGATAATGTCATCAACACAGACCTAAACAAGCAAAATATCTCCTTTTTTGCTTCTTGATAAACAATGTCTGGTCAATCTTGCTTCTTTTAAACCTATTGCCCAACAGATAGTTAGCCAAAGTTTCATACCATGCTCTTGGTGCTTGATGCAACCTATAAAGTGCCTTGACCACCTTGTAAACTTTGTCTGGATGGTCAAGATCTTTAAATCCTGGTGGTTGAGTAACATAAACTTCTTCCTCAATAGTTCCATATAAGAAAGCACTCTTTACATCCATTTGATAGACCAGAAAACCCATAAAAGAAGCATATGCTAAAAACAATCTTATTGCCTCAATTCTTGCCACAGGAGCAAATACTTCTTCATAATCAATACCTTCTTCTTGTTTATGACCCTGTGCAACTAACCTTGCTTTATTCCTAATCACAATCCCCCTTTCATCTTTCTTGTTTCTGAAGACCCATTTTGTTCCAATGGCCCTCTTTTCAAATAGGCAAGTTCAACAAGTATCAACATGTTAAAGTTTGAATTGCAAAAGTTCTTCCAGCATTGCTTCTACCCAAGATGAATCAGATAGAGCTTTAGCAATGCTTGTTGGTTCAATCTGTGATAGGAAACAAGCATATAAATAAGTATTCAGGGTATCATGTGTTTTCTGTTCATATACATTACTGAGAAACCCTTGTTCAGAAGTAGGTTTTGTCATTCTTCTTGTCTGAACAGATGACTTCACATCACCAATCACATTATCAATTAGGTGATTTTTATGAATTCTTGTATTGGAAGTGGTTGGAACTGTATAGGAATTTATGATGTTCCCTAAATCAACTTCTGGTTCATCTTCATCACTGAAGAACTCAATATGAGTGGCTACAAGTGTATGACTAACTCCCATGGTGAACATGTTTTTAGGGCAATCTTGATCATTTGAACTAGCAGTATTAACTGATGGACCAACAACAGTAACTTTATGCTATCAGTACTAAATTATACTAATAGTAGTAACTTAGCCTTGTTGGTAACTTTATTCTACCAGTCACTACACTATCTTAGCACATAATTTCCATATCCCCAAGGATCCTAGGAATCGATAAACCTGGATTCTGTTACCACTTGTTGTTCCTAATCACCTTGATCGGATTCCTTTAGGTTGATCTAAGTTAAATTACCTTTGATAAATCCAAAATAATTGTTGTAGAAAATTTGTTTGTTTACCTAAGTGTATGCAGAATCTACACCTTTATACTAGAAGTATTAGGATTAAAACACAGTAATCGTGAATTAACAAGATATAACCAAAAAGCTCCATTATTATTAGATTCAATTAATACGATGTACTCTTCTCTAGTACTAGGGTTTACAAACCTGATGCTTTTTTAATTTTATGATCGATTGATAACTATGATAACTTTTATGCTATAACTGATAATCTCAATAATCCCTAGAGCCTCCTTTTATGGCTAAGGTGTTCTATCGGCTTACAATACATTCCTAGATTTCATAAAAGTATTCATTTTAAATTAATACCACATTTTGAATTATCTTGTACATAAATATCTCAATACTTATCTTCACAAGTACTCTTGTTCTCCAAACAATCTTTATCTTTTTAATTCATCTTTATCCTCTTGACAGTAGAAAGTCTTCAAGCAGTTGTAATTCAGCAGCATAAACTTTTTCACCAGCAGCACTGAGCAGTAGTAACTTCTCAGAATCCTTGAAGTCCTAACAATTTCTTCATATAGCAAATTTTATTTATCAAATATCGAACAAATATCCAACGGTTGTTGTAATAAAAAATATGCCGATGAGAAGGCCTAGATTACGAACAAAAGTTTAATCAAAGTTAAATATGTACAAGTGTAGGTAGTCTAGGGGCTGTTTACGGACAAATCTATGAAACTTTACTTTTTACAAAAAATACCCTATACTTCTTGCTATTTATGATTTTTTTTATATAACAAACTTTATTTATCAAATATCTAACAAATATCCAACGGCTTCTGAAATAAAAAATACACCAATGAGAATGCCTCTTGATTACGAACAAAACGAGCCAAATATTGATATGCTATTGAGATACGTATGATTTTAAATTATTTTTTAAGTATCTAATATATATATTTGAAAAAAAGAGCTTCTCAAAACAAATATTAAACATACCTTTAACTTAAAAACTAACATAGAGTTTAACTTTATACTTCCACGCCTACTAATCAAATTATGGCTACCAAAGTCCTAGCAGAGGCAGATATATTTGCAGATCAGTTGACACAAACATTTGTTTCACAAACAGTATAAACTAATTGACTCAACTCATGCATGTAATGATACACAATTCAAAACAATATAGTTATAAAAAAGGAAACCAATTGTATAAATAACACAATTACACTATACTTTCTCATTTAGAGAAAATCACATATATCATATCAAAATTAGCTCTGCACGCACGCGCGGGGATACACATCATTGTATACACTTCAAGTGCCGATCGATACGACGCCGTATCGATTCGGCCCAAAAAATGCAGCCAAAAAACATTAAGAAGAAATAATTTTACAATAAAGTACCATCTACTATGACATAGATGTTATAAAATTTTCCGATACTTTTAGTTATTTACCAATTTTTTGTATATGAACAACTTTTTTAGTCTATTTTCTTGCTGTTTCCGTCATAAAAATATACCGTTGAAAAGATCTTGACACTTCAAACAAAATGAACTAAATATTGCAATGCTTCTGACATACACACGATTTTATAAACCACCCTAGAGTTTTATCAAAGTTATATATGTACAAGTGTAGGTAGTATAGGGTCTATTTATGGACAAATTTACGAAACTTTACTTCTTACAAAAATTACGCCATACTTCTTGCTATTTGCGATTTTTTATATGAGAAACTTTATTTATCAAATATCTAACAAATATCAAACGACTTCTCTAATAAAAAATATACCGATGAGAAGGTATTTGGATTACGATTAAAACAAGCCCAATATTGATATACTTATTAGATACGTAAGATTTTATAAAAAAAGTTGAATTTTAATATATATTTTGGAAAAAAAAAGAACTTTTAAAACACACCCGTAACCTACCTATTAACTTTAAAAACTACACTAGAGTTTAATCAAAGTTAATATGCACAAACGTAGGTAGTCTAAGGACTATTTATGAACAAATCTATGCAATTCTACTTATTACAAAAATTGCCCTATACTTCTTGCTATTTACAATTTTTTTATATAACAAACTTAATTTATCAAATATTTAATTAAATATCCAACGACTTCTTTAATAAAAATATACCGATGAGAAAGCCTCTAGATTACAAACAAAACGAGCCCAATGTTGATATAGTTTTGAGATACATACGATTTTATAAAAAATGTAGAAGTTTAATATATATATTTTTGAAAAAAATATATTTTCAAAACACACCCTTAATGTAGGTTCCTAGTTTATCTCAAACACACACTTGTCTAGAGAGAGAAAGAAATATTTTATAGAGAGAAAGTGGAAGAAAACACCAAAAACACACTCTTACTATGTGTAAAATTGATTAACTAACCCTTCTTCATGTGTGGAGAGGGTTTAAATACTTAAATTGTGTGGGCTAGGCCGGGCTTTCTTTGGGATTTCTATAAGTCGGCCTGGTTAGCTTCCTAGCTATTACATATTATAGACGACGAGCTAAGACACAAAATACTAAGAATGACCGATCCTTTTTTGGATTTCTAACAATCTCCCCCTAAGGGAGGTCACTCCAGATTACAAATAACTTAAGCTTAGCATTCTATGAATGTTCTTCTGTCTTGCTTGCAGTCTTGAATCTTGTTCTTTATCTTGCATCATATGTAGTGTTCTTTGATCTTTAAGCTTGAGCTTGTTCCTTAGCTCGACTTATATGTGATCTTGAGCTTCTTGAGATCATCAGCCAAACATAATCTCTTTTTATTATCTTGTAATCTTTTGCCTTCTTGTGATCTTGTGACCTTCGGACCAACATGCTCATACCTTTCTTCATCTTAAAAGCTTGTATAACCATCTTTCTTGAAATTCTTTAACTATAACACTTTGTTCTTCAAGGAAGATGTGGAGTATCAGAGTAGCGGAAGTCTTTTGAAACATGTACTTGAGCTTTCATAATGTCTTTACATATGTCGGTCGGGTATGAGCATGTGGCTATGAATCTGACTCGTCTTGGACTAGCTGCTGCCACCATCAGGAATACCTGCAGGTTTAGGTTAGTGATAATCAACATATATGAACGAAATTGTCTTTGTCACTTCATCGAATATGGTTGCAATAACCACGGTTCCCCGTTAATCAGTATAAATAATGTCCGTGATCAGGTAGAATTCAAAAGAATCTCATTGACAGGGTTTCGCAGCTGCATTAGCCGTTCCCATTACTGGAGCGTCTTGAAGTAGACAACACGGTATGAGTGAACCAGTGAGTTACTGTCTCACCGATTGAATCAAAAATTAATTTGAAAATCAATCGATGTATCACTTGCTAAAGTGGTTTTGCAACACATCGAGAGTTTTGTGCATTTCAAAATTCGTCAACCGTCAATTCATAGTCTGGACCGAATCGATATCCAATGTCATAAGTTTGATCCATATAGGATCTCACACGTCACCTACCGCAGAGCTTGTTTGATGTTGGATCTGGAAGGATTTCCATCGTCACTGTGAATACTTTAGTATCACTCTGATGTTCTAGCAATATCACAAGGATAATGCGTAGGACTCTTAAGATAATTCTTGTTTTCATAGTGTATGAATAACAAGTGTATTATGGATTAGTGTCCTAGTAAGATTTATGGATGATCTCTTTATGGCTCTAGACTCAGTAATGCACTTTGGTTTTAGTAATCGGAGGCTGGAGCAGACTGCCACCTTTTCAATATCAACTAACTCAGAGTGAGAAAGTCGATAGAAATGCGTTTATCTCTGTGAGAAATGAAACAAGAGTTTTTTGAGAGACCTTTAGTGGCTAGGAAGGGTTGTGCATTTCATCACTAGGTCCATGATGTTTATCTTTAATACCAGACAATAACTTAGTATTTCTGATAGCATATGTATTGACCCGGTTTCTGCCTAAGTGTATGGAGGGCTTCTTTCTTTACATCCTTTATCTTTACATTTCTTTTTCATTCTTCAACCCCTTTAATGCTTACCAAGACTTCATCACTAACACCTTGTTGGGTTTGTTCCAGTGTTAGCTCCGTGTTAGTCTGTATTATTCCCTTTCTTACTTTTACTCCTTTTGTATCATACCTAAGGACTTCTATTCTATTTAATGGAATGTCCCTGGGTATATCTCTCTGGTTCTGGCCGGACCATGGGAACAAATACCTATACTTAACCACCTTATAACTCCAATAAAAGTAAGTACATGGTCAGTCTTTGGGTATTGTTCTCATTGCCTTAAAACCATTTGGAAAACTCAATCACGGTACATGTGATATAAATTAAAACAGTTGTACCTCGATAGTTTTACTTTTCAGAATTGACCCCCCTCAACACATGCATCGATAACCAAAATTGTTTAGCATGGTGAGGGAGGAGTCTGCACTTGAGTCTTTACTGATCACTTTACATTTTAGTCCAATTTTATCCCCCTTAAAAATAGCATACCATATGATGTTTTTGATATCAATGGACTAAAATGGCTATTTGGGATTTGAAAAACATTGGGGAGAAAAATGTTAATAGCATGATTTCCTTAGAATAATTTCCTTAGCTCCCCCTTAATTTTTTGAGGGAATGATATAGTGTTGAGTACACAATTTTGAAAGATTTTAAATTTATTGAAAAATTCTTGAAAAAATTGTTATCGAACAAATATATATTTATAAAAGTTTGCAACAAAATGCTAAACAAGTTGATTTATGAGAATATGGCCCTGAAAATTTACAAAAACCAAGAGCGATCGACATTGTCACTCTGTTTGAAGCAGCAATTTGTGCTCAGTCTTGTCATTCTCCTCTTAGAAGCTTTCTTAGCTTCCCCCTCCCCCCCCCAAAACCCGTAATCCTTTCTTGAGTAGATTCAAAGCGTTCTCTAGGATAGTGATGATATAAATTGTAACACCAAAGTCAACTAAGTCCTGGATGTAAACAATTAAACCTTCTAAATAGCCGAAATGATAACACCTAAGTCAACAAAGTCCTGATAGTATACATTTATTCCAGCCTGATACTGACTATCTAAAGGAATCATCATACCTATGTGACCCTCGTTTATCAAATTTTACTACTTCTTCGAGAATAAGCTTCGTGATTAACCGATCGGGGAAACATAAATTGAATCAGAAACATATCTTCAACTTTAAGGCTTCTAAAGCTACATAATTATTTCCAAACTATCCTAAGTCGTTTAAAACTATAGGGAGTTTGTCAATATTCGTCGAAAGTAGTTTTAAGCCTATGCCACTAACCTTGAAATTATATAAGCCCCTAAAGTTATTAACTTATGACAACTTAAGCCCTTCGAGTTAAAATAAATTAACTCCCCCCACAAATTATTATCCGTTAAGTTCAAACTTTTTCATATAATTTTCGTGACACGTTAAAGAAAAAATAAAAAACACTTTCTCCCCCTCGAACAAAGACCCGTTTTCTATTTAAAGAGCTGTAGTATTTGTTCGAGTGGTCGAATTTTCTTGAAAACGTTTTTGAGATGTCGAAAACTAATTCTGCTTTAATTATGACACTTTTTCAAATGATTAACCCGAACATGATTTGTAAACTCAATATTTTTTAGAAAATTGTTCGGGTTATAGAAGATTTCTCTTCTTTTTACAAAATAAATGCACTAACACGTACACTTATCTTAATGAGACAGCTCGGGTTGTGTATCAAAGTATACACAAACCTTTGTATGAATACTAAGTAATTCATACTCGAGAAATTTAATTCCCGTTGTGAGGTCAAGTTTTCTTTTTGATGAAATACTTGCCTTTAAGATTAAGAGTGGGTTGCAGTCTGAAATAACTGCAAGCTAATGACATGTTTTAAAAACATTTTGAACTTCTGCTCGAACTTTATTTACAACTTCGTATCATTATTGAATGACATTTCTAAAGCCGTAAATATTATCGATTTTCAGAAGACATGTCATGAAAAACATTTTTTTTGAATTTTCTGATTTTTTTTTAATTTTGTATTTTATTTTTATGGGTTTTATATTTTCCTATTTTCTTTTTGTAATAACTTTTATAAAAAATGAAAAATCTTTTTGGTTTTTTATAATTTTATGTATTTACATAGGATACAAGAAGATGTGCCACCATCACTCTTCTTCTTCTTCTGCCAATCTTTTCACCGTTTCAGGAAACATACTTCTCATTCCAAGCTTGTTGATAAGAAATTCAAGTCTTTCTCGTCTCAATGCCTTGGAAAAGATATCTGCCAGCTGATATTCTGTTCTGACGAAGTATAGCTCAACCATCCCATTGTTCACTTGCTCCTTGATGAAATGGTATCTGATGTCAATATGCTTGGATCTTGAGTGTTGGATGTTGTTACAACATAAGGCAATGGCACTTTTGTTATCGCAGTACATAAGTATTTTGTTGAACCCAAGGCCATAGTCTGTTAATTGTGATCTTATCCAAAGTATTTGAGCACAACATCCTGACAATGCAATGTATTCAGCATCTGTACTAGATATGGCGGTGCTCTTCTGTTTCTTAGACGACCAACTGACTAATTTGTCACCCAAGTGCTGCATACTTCCAGATGTACTTCTTCTGGTATCTTGGCAACCAGCATGATCAGTGTATGCAAAAGCTGTTAGTGCAATACAAGAATCCTTCGAATACCACAGACCCATATTAATGGTTCCTCGTAGGTATCGAAAGATTCGTTAAACTGCATGTAAGTGCCTTTCGGTAGGCTTGGCCTGATACCGGGCACACATGCACACAGCAAATACAAGGTCTGGTCTACTGGCAATTAGATACATAAGGGAGCCAATCATTACACGATAACGTGTAGGATCAACTTCTTTCCCATGTGGATCTGCATCCAGTTTGGATTTCTCCACCATGGGAGTATCCACTGGGTCACTGGTTTCCATACCATATTTTTTAATTATCCCAAGAGCATATTTAGATTGGTTAAGAAAAATGCCTCTGGGACTTTAAGAAATTTGAAGTCCAAGAAAAAAAGACATTTTGCCAATCATCGACATCTTAAATTTTGAACACATTATTTGAGAAAATGTTTCACAGGAGTGTAAGTTCAGTTGAAAGCAAAAAATTATATATCTACATCGATTGGTTTCTCAGTAGATGTCTTTGCCTTCTTTTTAAGTGAATAATGTAGGATCAACCGTGCCTTTGGAGAACTTTTGGTATAGTAGAAACGATAATAACAAATCATACCAAGCCTGTGGAGCTTGCTTTAGCCCGTAAAGAGCTTTCTTCAGCTTGTAGACATGGTTGGGGTTATCTTGATCTATAAATCCATCTGGTTGACTGACGTAGACTTCTTCACGCAGTATACCGTTTAAAAACGCAGTCTTGACATCTATTTGATAGACTACCATGTTCTTGTGAGTGGCATATGCAATAAAGATTCTTATAGCCTATAGTCGAGCAACAGGTGAAAAAGATTCTTCAAAATTGATCCCTTCCTCTTGACGATATCCCCTTGCTACCAACCGAGCCTTGTTTTTCAAAACACCTCCCAATTCGTCTAATTTTACCTTAAAGATCCACTTTAAAGTGATTATCATGACACAATCTGGACGAGAAACGAGCTCCCAAACTTCAAGACGTTCGAACTCATTTAATTCCTCTTGCATGGCTTTGACCCAACAAGATTATTTCAAAGCTTCTTTATATTTCTTTGGTTCAACGGAAGAAAGGAAAGCATCATATATGTATGCCATAATCAAGCTTCGTTTTATTGTTGATGTCTAGTAGAGGGACAGTCGTGTGGGATTTGCACATTTACATTCATCAAAACGGATGATCTTGGGTCTATTTACTGAGGTGTTCAGGTTGGTTGATTGACGTAGTGCACTATTAGGTTGGAATAACATCCTTGAAAAGGATTGTCACTCCCCTAGACGGGGCCTAGACAGGAAATATGTGTTCCGAGGGCGTGAAGTCATCATATTCTTGAACTCAAGGCACTCGAGAGAATCGACTTAATGGACGTTTTGAAAATAATAACTCGTTGCATTGTTTAAAAATAGATAAGTTTTACAAGATTCAAAAGAAATTAAACATTTGCGGAAGCTTAAGAAAAATGTAGTGGAAGCATAAATTGGTTTTCAAAAGACAACGAGTATGAATGAGAAATAAAATCTTAATAAAGGGTATCATATTGCACGTAGACTCCATTTAGCATCAAGAATCAAGCCAAGCTAAGCACCTGAGAAAACATGTTTAAAACGTCAACATAATGTTGGTGAATTCATAGGTTTAAGTTAGTACAAGAGTGGACCACGAGATTTCAAAACGTATGCGGCTACTATAACAGATATAGCATCACATAAAAAGTATTTACTGCTGCGCTAAGCTCATGACACCGATGCTAATAACAACAGGGCATATCATATCATGCCACATAGTATTCCTGCCCTTAACTGGTGTCCCAAACCAAAGACCACCACAACGCACATCGACATGACATATATCCGTTTGTTCTTCGTTAAGTGGAACCAAAGCAGATAGGGATAATTAGTCCCAATAGATCTATTTACGCATTCGCGCTCACTTAACCAATCCAATTGGCCATAGGTGACTAACGGTTCATGATAGTTCGGGCAATAGTGGTTTGTAAGCAAACTTAGGCAACACATAAACATGTAAAACTCACGTTAAGAACTTGTGTCCAATTTTAAAAGCAAACAATGTTTCTCACCCCAAAGTATAAAGCATTTGAAAATCGGTAAAACGTGGGGCTATGAACTCACCTTAAGCAAGTGGTGAATCGATAATCAACGAGGAAGAAATAAAGCCGAAAGGTCCTACACGCGACCTAAATAAATGACGCGTCTTAGGTAAACGAAAGATAACCGAAACTTGTACGACACGCTTTCAAGAGAAAAGACATCCATATGTGTTTGTGCTTTAGTTTGTTTAATAAAGTATGACTAAATAAAATTACAAAGTTTTTCGTTAAGTCTTGGCGTTTATCCAAAAATTACTACTTTTAGAAAGTTTCTATTTTAGGAAAGTTTTTAGTTTCAAGACGTTAATACCGTCCCCTATATTTGTTAAGTTTCCATATTTTCAAAATGCGCTAACTAACCATAATCGCTTAACTTCCAAGTCCGATCCGCTAAGTTTTACCAAACTTACTATTTTTAGTAACTTTATCGTTTTTCCTAAAATATGTTAATGACGTCTTCAAATGATGCTAATCTATATATATGTGTTACTATATGTTTCGCTAGAGTTTAGAAAGTCCAAAAATGTCCGAAAGTGTCCGAAAACCCCTTTTACTATTCACATCAGCACACTATTCATTTGGTTTTGCCGAAAAATGTTTCAAGTTTCATTTGGCTATAACTTGGCCGTTTTAAGTCCGATTTTAAAGTGCGATATGTGAAAAACTATCTATTCGAAACAAGCTCTTCAAAAACTACTTTTACGCCTAATGAAAACATTTTTAGGTCGTTCAAAACCTCAAAACAATTTCGAGACAGCAAACATTTTTTGTCAAAAACGCAACCAAAATCCACCCAACTTCACAATTGTGTCTAGTCTAGCCTAATCTCCGTTCACAACTAATCCACAACAAAACCACACATAAATCTAACATAATCCCTGCATTTCTATTGTTGCAACACACTTTTCAACTCATCTCACCATAACTTATAAAACAACAAACATAATACTTCCATTTTTATAAAAGTTGTCAAGATATTTTATCATTTCTTTTTAGAAAATTAACACAAACACATGGACTCTTAAACTTGAACTATATTCATAAGAATAAAAGAAATGAAACAAGAGATGACTAAGAAATACTTACAAGAATGAAGAAACAAGTAGAGAATCACAAGATCTATTTCCAAAATGACTAGATCTATAAAACCCACTTATAAAATTAAAAACCTTAATTTTATAATCTTGAGAAACCCTTGAAAATCAACCAACCAATACTTGGATCTACCTTAGGAACCCTTGGAAATGAACTCAGAATATTTGAATCTTGAAGAAAATCAAAAGTTATGGATGTGTTTGTGTGTGTGCTTGTTGCCGTGACCCAAAGGGAAGAAAGAAAGAGAGAAAAAATTTTGTGAGGCTATGTGTGAATGAAATGACCTAAACTTGTTATAATGGGGTTTATATAGGAAGAGACATTAGGGAAGGGTGACCATATGTACAAGTAAGTAACCAACACACACCAAAGGTGTGTGTACACCTTTGCTCGACCGAAACTAAGCCACAAGGACCTGGGTTCAATTTTATAGCTAAGGTTTCTAAGCAACATGGTCATGGTTCAAAATTACTAGTCAAAGAGTGTAAGAATGCGTAAGTATCACATGCATGAGGTTACATGGGGAGGTTACACATGAGAGTGACACTCTTATGTGTCACTTTCGATGTTTACATGCACACATGGGTGCATGTTTTAAAATAAGATGCTAAATCTTTAATTTAGGATGCAAGGTGACATTTGTTGTAGTTTAGGCGTCCAACTTGGCTAAGACAAGGAGGTGAATGAAATTTTAACATTACAATTCTTGTCGGATGATAACTCGAGTTTACGCGAAAAGATTTCGAGTTTCTGGGGTTCCGTTAGGTCAAAACACGAAAAACACAAATTAAAAGATAAAACCCTAAAATTAATATCGGAAGTGATTAAAAATCGCAAAACACTTAGAAAAGTTAAAATATCTCATATTGGGCCTAATATATATTAATAACCGATGTCGGGACGCACCCGATGACGTTTTTCAGATTTACACAGTTTAACTTCCCGGTAAACTGTCAGATTCAAACGTAACATGAAAAAGTCAAAGATAATAATCGAAAAGGTTTAAAATGTTGACCTGAAACTTTTGGGGTGTGACATATGCTCAAACTAGGTATGAGAATCTATACTTTCCTATGATTCACCTCTCCCAGGAGTTAACACACCTGGAAGTGATGAGGAAAGAATTGAACTTAAGGAATTGATGGATATGTGTACAAAACTGTCTGATAGGGTTCTTGACTTGGAGAATGTAAAGAATGCTCAAGCTTTGGAAATTCAGAAGTTGAAGAAAAGATTTAAGAAGCTAGAAAGTAAGAAGAAGTCAAGAACTCCACAACTCAAGAGGAGATTATTTAAGGTCAGGATAGAGTCTTCTGCAGAAAAGAGTTTGGGTGATCAGGAGGATTCATCCAAACAGGGGAGGAATGAAATTGCTTAAGATGAAGGGATTTCATAGTTTCAAGAGGATTCAGAGACTCAGGGGAGGTATGGTCATGATATTGGAGTTAATACTGCTAGTATATCAATTACTACTGCCAGTATTAATATTACTACTGCTGAACCTGTTACTACTGCCAGTGCACCAGTTACTACTGCTGGTGTATCTGTTAGTACTGCTGAGCCAAGTACTCCTCTTCCTCCAACAACAACAACAACTCCTATTGAAGATGAAGACCTCACTATTGCTCAAACCCTTATAAAGATGAAGAGTGAGAAATCAAAGGCAAAAGGAGTAACTATGCAAGAGCCTAGTGAGTCTGGAACAAGAGTAAGAGTACCTCCTCCACAAATTAATCCAAAAGACAAGGGAAAGGCAAAGATGGTTGTACTTGAAAAACCAAAGAAGAAGAAAGATCAAATTGAATATGATGCTGATGTAGCTCAAAGACTTCAAGCAGAGTTAGATGAAGAAGCTAGGCTTAAAAAAGAAAGAGAAGTAGAAGCTAGTAAAGCTGCAAACATTGTTGAATGAGATGATGCTCAAGCTATGATGGATGCAGACTATGAGTTAGCTGCAAAATTACAGGCAGAAGAGCAAGGAGAGATATCCATTGAAGAAAGGTCAAAGTTATTTGTGGAACTCATGAATGAAACAAAGAAACATTTTACAAGACTTAGAGCAGAAGATCAGAGAAGAAAACCACCAACTAAAACTCAAAAGAGAAACCTAATGTCTACTTATTTAAAGAACATGGATGGATACAAGAACACTCAATTGAAGAACATAAGTTTTAAAGAAATCCAGATGTTGTTTGAGAAAGAAATGAAAAGAGTAAACGTATTTGTAGACATGGATGAAGAGTTGGTGAAAGGCAGTGAAACAATGGAGAGTGAAGTTGACAGAGCAGTTCCCGAGTTAGCAGCTGGAAGTTCAAAAAGGGATGCAGAAGAAGAACTTGATCAAGAAAGTTCTAAGAGGCAAAAGACTGGTGAAAGCTCAGAACTAGCTGAAAAACCAAGAGTTAAAGAAGCTGATGAACTGTTACAAGAAGAGCTACAACAAATGATGATAATAGTTCCAGAGCAAGGGATGAATGTTGAAGCCTTACAAACTAAGTATCTAATAATTGACTGGGAAATTTACACTGAAGGCACTAGGAAGTACTGAAAGATCATCAGAGTTGGAAATCATACTGAGGTACATCACTTCTTTGATGATATGCTGAAAGCCTTTGACATGGATGACTTAGTGATGCTGTGGAGTCTGGTTAAAGAGAAGTTCAATTCAACAGAACCAACAGATGACAAAGAAAGAGAGATATGGGTTGAGTTGAAGAGATTATTTGAACCAGATACAGATGATGAGTTATGGAAGCTTCAAAAGCATATTCGGCTATATGATTCATGTAGAGTGCATCATGTGTCTACAGAGAAAGGAATCGACATCTACATGCTGGTAAAGAAGGAGTATCCATTGTCAAGAGGAACTCTTACATTGATGCTGGTAGCAAAGCTCTTGGTGGATCAAGATAATGAGATGTCTAAAGAACTTCTTAGGAAGATATTCATGCAGGTTGAAAGACCAAGAAGATGAAGTGTTTGGAAGAATCCTCTCAGAGAACAAGGTTTAATTCAAGAAACTTGATGATTTAGAGGTAAATCACAAGTTTAGGGGAGGATTGTTGGGATTAAAAGGCTTCTTAGTGTTGTTGAAGTTAATGCTGCTAGTTATGATTGTTACTACTGCTGGTTCAAGTTACAACTGCTGGTTGGAGTTACTGCTGCTGCTCAAGATTGAAGAAAAAGTTCTAAGTCATTACTATTGCTAGTGTAATATTAGTACTGCCAGTACAAAATGTTACTACTGCTAGAAGAGTTTATGTTGTTAGTACTGTTAGTCTGTTTTAGTACTGCTAAAGAGATATGTATGAGATATATTAGGAAAAGATATGTATGAGTAGAAAACGCGTTGTAAGCCCATTAGGGCTCCTTGGTGTATAAAAGGAGACCCTAGGGCATGTAGTTCACATCTCTCTCAATTATATATATTTTTGATATATAGCTTCAAGGTTGTAAACCCTAGTACTACATAGAGTACTCGTATTATTGATAATAATAATATTGGAGCTTTTCAGTAATATCATTGTTCATACAGTTTACTATTTTATTGATATTCTTCTAAGTATTAAAGAGTAGATTCCACATACTCTTTAGTATTCACAAAATTTCTACCATAGTTGTTTTGGATCTATCCAAAGTAACTTAACCTTTACAAGCTAAGGAATCGATCTTAAGTTGGGATCAACATAATGGTTATTATGTTGTTTTTGATTAGTCATACTAAGTGTAATTGGATCACTCGAGATGGAAAAATGGTTTTGATAATTTAACTATTTATGCTACAATCAGTTTAATGTCTATTTAAATTTTAAATAAAATTAAAATTATACCATGTTTTTAATCAGTCGTATTAGAGCCACTTTTACATTGCATGACTATCATGTGATCTGTTTTAAATATGAGGTTTATGGTCATAATGGTTGGATTTAAATTCATGTTGGAATTTTTGGTAGATTTGTTTTTACAAATATGATGCATAAATAAGTATTGTAAAACTTATCACATTTTTTTTGTTTATTATAATATGTATTTGGTTTGATAGATCTGACAATTGATCTTTTAAATTAGTGTATACATGTTTATGATAATAAAAATTAAATATTATATTTAATTTTATATTGACTTGTATAATTATTTGTTTTAATTTTCTACATATCCCATAGTCAATCTCGTGTAAAATTAACCATGAGCAAGCTAACTATAAATTTGTAATAACTGTTATTAGTATCTTCATTAAAAGCCAGCACACTTCATTAAACGTTGCATTAAATGCGCAGGTTGACCCGTCGAAAAACCTGCCGGAACCCGCCAGAAAACCCGTCGGTCAACCCGACCCTTTTAAAAAAAATATTTGCTTTTTTTTCTCCCTCGCCTATCTTCTAAACCATACTCCCACACCTTCCAGAAACCACCTACTCAAACACAGTCTCTCACCCTTCCATCATCCTTCTCTTTCTAAAAAATCCGGGCAAGGAGTGCATCACCGCCACAAATAAATCCGACGACCCAGCAGATTCAATCAGCTTTCTTTTTAATTTTTAATGAGATAGTATATTTTTGTTATTAGGTTTGATTTTGATTTAATTGAGGTTATTGATTTCATTAATTAATTGTGGTGTTTTTGATGTTTTGTAGGAGAATGTCAGGCTATCGGAAGAAGAAGAGAAAGATTTTCAAGTGAGTTTGCTAACTCTAATCTTATTTTATATGCATAGTTTATCGTGGATTTTAGGGGTTTTTTCTAAGATTTCAGTTTTTCAATATTTTCTATTGTTTTTAGGTGTTAAAGTTTGGAGGCGGTCAGATGTTGTAAGCTATTTAAGTGAGCAATCCTTAACAACATGTGAAACTGCCAGGTAGCTAAGAATTGATATGACTAATTTCTAAATTCTGCTATTAGAATGTATATCAGGTTGTGATTTCATCTGGATAACGTTATGTCAAACTCACAAAATAAATATGAATATTATAGGTTAACTTATCAGATTCAATGAATCATCATGAGTCACATGATTAACATATTAAGTTAGCAAACATACTATGATTTATCATTCTAGGAAACAAGTTCTTTTCTATTGGTTGTTTGAAGATTTTCGATATGTTCTATTTCTATCATAGAGTTTTCTATAGTATTGTTTGTGAATGATGTAATAATAGCTGTTTTAATTAACAGTGGAGAACTGCTAATAAAGGCTTCGTTGGTGTGTCAAATGGGTTGTTCTAATTAATAGTGTCAAACAGATAAAATTACCCGATTTTTAGCCGAGCCATTCTGAAATTGTTGATATTCTTTTTTGCAGGGTTAGGGTGAATCACAAGCTAACGTGTCATGTGAATTTGAATCGACTAGACACAAACTGAAACTTAGCCTTCGTTGGTGTGTCAAATGGGTTGTTCTAATTAATAGTGTCAAATAGATAAAATTACCCGATTTTTAGCCAAGCCCTTCTGAAATTGTTGATATTCTTTTTTGCAGGGTTAGGGTGAATCACAAGCTAACGTGTCATGTGAATTTGAATCGACTAGACACAAACTGAAACTTTAATGTATTGACATATTAAGGTAACCAAACATCTTATATTAGAAAACACTTACAACTAATATGTTGAACTTAATGGCTATTATTTTGAAACTTCCTTATTATTATCTACTTCTAAGGATTTTGTGTTGTGATATTGGACAAAAATTAAAGTACTTTTGTGGTCTCTATTTACAGGGCTACGTGAATCATAACGGGACTTAATGATACTGATTCCACTAGGTGGTCGAATTTGAAACGAAGGTACATCAGGACCTATATCGCAATGCGAGGCCATGTGTCTCTGAAAGGAATCAATGTTATGATCCTTTTTTGACGAGGCAGATGGATGGATGCACATGGTATTCGAAAGAACAAATGAAGCAAAATATTTTGAAGCAACACTCCATTTTTAGGCATCAGGTTTATTTTACTTTTCAAATGGAATTGGAAGTATTTCAATCTTTTTTGTACTTTTGATAAAATTTTGGTGTTTTACTAATGTTATTTTTATGTTGTTACAGGTTCAAGAACTTCATCGTTTGTATAAAAGACAGAGACTTGATGAATGAACTCACAAGGAAAGAGCATTATGCATTTTTCCGGTACTTAAAAAGAGAGGTTTGTTAATCTCAATCAAGCAAATTGACACATTTTAACTCTTTTGGCTTTATTATATTCACTGACGCAACACTTCTCTTATGCAGAGTATTTGCAAAAGACTATGGTACCATGGGTCTGAGATATGGCACACCAAATTTGTCAGCTGGAGCCACATTTGTGCAGTATACATGTATGTGATGTTCATTGTGTATTTACGCCTTACAAATATATTTTATACACATTAAAGGATGATTTGGGCTATGGTTTGTGTGATTGGTCATCTTTCTCTTTATAACTGAAAGACTCGCTAGGTGTGAACTCAGTTTAAAAATATTTGTTCTCATGTAGTGTTGTGCCCATTGTAAAGCATTAATCTGGTACGGAGAACGGCTCAAAGGTAGTGCTTATAACAGAAAAGTGGAATACCATTTGTGATGTGGCGGAGGCAGCCACTGCTACATTAGAGAGGAATCAACGAAATGCTTAAAAGGCCCAAGTTAGGTCTGATCTTCGAGCTCGGAAAGAAGCTATGCAAAAAGAGAAGGTACACTTTAAGTAACTTTGTTTATTTAATATGCATTTTGTCATATTGTTCCTTAAAAGCTAAACAAACAACTGAATTTGCAAATGTGCATATATGACAATGGCACCAAGGGGACGTCTGATATGGATAGTACGCCATGTTTTCGTTGTGTATTATGACTTGATATGTTTATATAAGCATAAAATTGTGTATGTGAGTGATGAGGTGTCATTTTATATACTTTTTCGGGGTCATTTAAGAGCAACTACAATGCTAAAACTACAAATGACTTTTTACATTTATTGAATCACCTTTTTCATTAAGGTTTGAATACTAAAAAGTCATTTACAAATGTTACTCCAATGCTAACAAGCTTTACAAAAGCTATTGTATATATAAAATTAAATGGTGTAATGATAGTGGAATAGCTTTTAGCAATGACTTGGTAAACAAAAAGTCTTTCACAAAAAGCTTTTGTAAAAGCTTTTGTCACAATGGTAAAAAGCTTTCCAAAAGACTTGATAGAATAGTAAAAAGTCATTGGAAAAGCTACCATTGGAGATGCTCTAACCCCTTAAATCGTGCATTTATGCCCAAAATAGGTACTTAATCGTTCCTTTTCAAGTTTGGAAGGCATTTGGAGGAAATACACGTGACTTGGGCTCATTTAGAGAAGAAACGGACAAGACTACGAACCTACACTAACATCTCTCAAGATTATGTTCTCATCGGCTGGAGACGGCGTCACAAGATACACGTGACGCCGCCACGATTCATCCCACGACGGTGTCACAACATCTTACGACGGCGTCAGCTCGCATGACCCAGCCCAAGATCTAGAATATTCTTCTTCACGACGGCGTCACGATTAAAACATCGATTTTTCTATATATACAAACCTAAAATTAAGGTTTTAAGTGTGTAACTTTAGATTAAAAAAGGGAAACGAACCCTAGTTCATTTGGCAGCTTATTAGGATGACTTTAGGGCTTCAAAACCCTATTGTACCTCCTTCAATTCATGTTTTAATCAAGTAAGATTATCTTAATCATTCAATATGTCTTGTTGTTTGATTATTTGTTGTTCTTGCTTTATCTTTAATATGCTTGGCTAAACTCCTTATTGTGTTCATTTATGATTGTATGAAACCTAGAATGTAGATCTTAATGGTTTTGCTTCTTGTGATGAATATGCATGTTAGGCTTTAGAAAACCGGCTTTTGTCTGTATCGCTGTTGATATGTCTAGGAAAACATGATTGTGTAGAAAGGATACCATCGGGTAACAGTCTTCATACTACCTTGCCCCTTATATGGTTGATCCACTTTTAATATATTTCAAATGCATTTAATATACTCTTGGGGCCCTTGTAATAGTCTTCATACTACCTTACTTGTGCGTTGCCTCAACGGAATATTAAGTAGACGGCGGGTTCGTTTAATCTGTTCATGCCTTAGGAAATAACTACATAGATCATCACAAGTGTGACAAAGCAACAACACTAGGAGAAGCAATCTAGGGAGTAATACATGATTAAATGAATACAATCTTTTTATTATATTGTTATCACCATTAGCATAGTTTATTATTTAGTTTAATAGCTAAAACCAACCAAACTTCTCAAACATATAATTTACCTACTTTCTATAAAACATAAAAACACAAAAAAAATCTTCTCTCAACCCCTAGAATTCTGTTAGACCGTGATCAGGCCTTCCCAACCAATTCCCCTAGAGAACGATAACAACCATCGAGTCTTGCCTATACTACTACTACAACGGTTAGGTACTCTGCCTAGGGAGATGTAAAACTTCTTGTAGAAGTCCTTTACGACAACAGCATCAAGTTTTTGGCGCCGCTGTCGAGGATAAGCACGAGGGGTACAGGAATACCATTGAGCTCCTCGTAGGGAACAACGTGGTACCTCTTCGATCTGACACCATCCGGTTGGTGCAAAACGGATGCTCATTCTACGGACTTCGGTCCGAGGATCCAAACCAACACCGTAAGGATTTCTTAAAACTATAGGCATGGTTATTCTAGCGTTGGCTAGGTTTGATTTGGTACTTCCGTATCAACTCTTGGTGTTCCAACAAACATTAGATGAACTCTTACGATTTTTGTTGACTCGTTTCAAGACGTAATCCGAAAAAGTCCCGAATCATAGCCTTAGTTTATGGACCCTAATTTTGTAATGCTTTGTCTCTCTAAAGACATCTCCGACTCACCCCTCCCCCCCCCCCCCCCCCCTTTATCGTCATATCATCAATTTGACAGCAGAAGTGGATCTTGGATGTTTAGTGGATATAGGAGCTGGTATGCCATAGAGGATTGTGCCAATATGTATAAAATGTATTGAATCCAACAGGCCTATTTCGATTGTAACAATAGAAATCTAGAAATGCTCAAATAGTTGGGGATGATATGGTTAGGTACAGGTACTAGGTGCATGGGATGGTTAGATTATGATTAGCATGTAGATAGCCTAAGTACGATGGATAATGAGGTAGGAGTTACAAGCCCCAAGAGTACCACACAAACCCTACTGTCATTTGAGGAATACACACCTCCCGTGACTTACTCGGAAGAAGTATAAAAGACTTTAGGAACCCCGATAGAGGTAGAACCTTTGAACGAAAAAAAAACTAAAGGAAGTAGGCTTGAATTGTAAACACAACACTCCTTTTAGTTCTAGGGAAGTTCCTAGTTTTGATGGACTGGAGCCTCAACCTTTACTTAATAGTACATCCTTAGATGTAAGTCCAGGAGGCGTAATAGGCCCCGAACCACCTATCAAACCACATCGTCCGGATAGTTCTAGAATGAAGGTGGTAGATTATTTAACAACTCAAACACCGCCTTTACCTCACGTGGCAAATTCCCATCCTAAAGGTGTGTATAGTTATTATAACCCAGGTATAGATGACCCTAAGAGACATTATGGATTTAAAACGGGTTTATTAGGGAAAAGTGTATCCCTAGGTGTTGATATTTCAAATTAGGAGATGTTTGATGATGATTGGGGATTAGAATCTAAGGAAGTTTCTCCTCTAGGAGAAGAACTTAGTTTATTCGATAGGCCAAATAAAGTATAGAGATGTAGAATTCTAGAAGCACACCGTTTAGAGCTATTCTTCAACAATAAATTCTCTCACGTATGGCTTCTTTCATCACGTGGTATTGTACCGGTTACTTCACGCCGCACTTGGACTTAAGTGTAGGGGAACCCTCCCCTTTATCTGTTAAATAAAGGTAGAGTCATGCTCGTGACTCGTAAATAAACAAAAGCACTTTTTGGGAGGTAACAAAAGCGCTTTTTGGGAGGCAACCTAATATTTACTTTTCCCGCAATGTACTGGAGTGTCTTGTGTTTTAATTATTGAGAGTGGTTGTTTATTATGTTTTAAAATTAGTTTGTAATCATGCTTTGATTTGTTGGTAACTTGTCTTATGCAATCAAGTGTATTTTTGCAACCAAAATAAGTGTAGGGGAATTATCCGGTGTTTAGACCAAATTAAACATTGAATGATGTTGCTTTAGATTAATTTTGCATAGTTTCGAGTCATATGATTGAATTATTAATTCTCAGGTTGTTATGCAGCATTTTGTATAAGAAAATAACTTATAAGAATGAGTGTAGGAAATTTTTCATCAAAAATGAAAAATGAGTTTTCATAGTGTGGAGACGGCGTCACGATTTGCACACGACCCATTCACCAGAACCTGTGACGGGGTCAGGTATTCCTGACGGCGTCAAACGCCCAGTACATGAAAACTAAATTTTTTTAAGTATTTAATTAATTTTTGAAAATAAACTTGTACAATCGCTTAAGAAAGTTGTGTAATTCTTTTGATAGAACTTGTCTCAAAACCAGTGGTGTTTAAACAATTCTCTCATCCTATCTTTACTGCTTTATAGAGTCAACCCTAATTTCAATTGTATAATATTATATCCCAGCATATTATGCTTGTGTAGTTGGTCTTTGTCTGTTAATTACAGGTTATATTTGATAAGGAAAATCTTGGAAGTGCTTAGAAGTTTCATTTGATGATTCTTGGAGGCGATTTAACCAGTTATGCATGTTTCTTCTCCATTATTGAAGCATACCAAGGGAGTAACTAGTTTTTTTCTTGTTTTCTTTTCCTTTATTCGTTTATAGGGGTACTTCTATGACATTGGACAATGTTCAACTTAAGTGTAGGGGGAAAATAAGCCTTAGAAACTATTCTTTCATTTGCCATTTGCTTTGTCCTTAAAATGATGGGTAATATATCGAAACATAGCATAAAAAGGTAATTTTGACCCAAATTTAAAAAAATTTATGATCAACATAACGACGAATTTCGAGTATTAATAGGTCTATGGATAGGAATTTATTATGACTAGCACAAAAACACTAAAATTCCACCCGAAATTATGAGGTTTTAGCGTCTTTAGATCTATAGGAATTCGGGTATCCATTATTGATACCCAAGATAGTTTATACCTTCTGCTTTTACGAGTTAAGAAGTGAGCAATCATGTGTATCTATTCCGCCGTTACGGATGTATATATGTGGTTTTGTCGCCTTTTCTGGAGCATTGAGATCGGTATTAAATTATATGAGTGTACCGATAGTATATTAAATTCTAGAACTTGTTTTTGTGATGCATCCCGAGACCACATAGTGAGTATTAGGATTTGCTTGATAAGAGGCATTAGGATTAACCCATGTTTTAAATGTAATTGTTGATTGATGGTCACATCGACTAAATAACTATCTCACACCCTTGTTATGCACTCATTATTAGTGAAGGATACCCCTAGTACAACCCTCCGAGCCTATCCTTTTTCATGGTTCTCATAATTTTCTAGTTAAGCCAGACTATTAATGAAGAGCATTGTCACCCTTAAACCAATCGTTACACCTAAATTGCCTTAGCCTACCTTATATGTACTCACCTTTAGTACATTATTGTGTTTAACCTAAGTTAATTATTTGTAAATACTGTTTTGGGACGATTGAGATTCATGGTAGTATTTATTTCGCGGAAGAATAGGAAAGAAAAGTTAAGTCAATACCCCCCATACATTTGTTAAATGATCTCCATGTTATTTTGATCCACCTCAAATCAGGTCATTAGTTAGATTGTGAATATCGAGCATGTAAAAGCTCAAGTGTAAGGGAGAGCGTTAGAGAATCCCAATGGTTATGAGTTGTGATGAGAATGTTATTTAAAAAAAACAGAATTGAAAAGAAATAGGATTGATGTAGAGTTGTGTAGAGTTTGTATATCTTCGTTCGAGTCTTGGCTTAGCAACCAAACCAACGTATATTTGTGTAAATAATTAGCTAACCCTTCTACTCCAAATTCACACAAAGCCACCAAATGTATCCCATTCGTTTCCGTTCCATTATACTGTCTATTTACACTCTGCACCCTACAACCTTTAAGAAGAGACTCCTCTTAGATAGTATTGAATACTGCTTGCGCCCTAGCGGTGATCCTTTACCCAAGCCTTTTGGTATTCTATATGCTATGACAGGTAATGAGTGTTGATTTTCTGATTTCCCCATATGTATGATAATTTTTTATACAATCGAGCAGAAAAAAAAAAGAGAGAATCACAACACTTATGTTGAGGTGCTCAGTATATGCTTCAGTGCTTTTAATTAACGAGGGTCCTAGGAGGTTAATGGTTGTAAAATGCTTTTAAAAGTAGATTAACATGACTTAATACTGCTATTGTCTAGTAGAAAGCCATTTTGCTTGAGGACAAGCAAAATCTAAGTGTAGGTGTATTTGATGAGGTGTCATATTATACACTGTTGAGGTCTCATTTAACCCTAATATGTGCTTTTAGCCTAAACATATGTATTAATTTCACTCCTTTTCAGGTATTTAGCATTTGGAGGGAAATACACGATGCTTAGGCTAATTTGGAGAAGAAATCGAACGAGCCTACGGACTAACACCAAATCTCTCAAGGATTATGTCTCATGCGATGGAGATGGGTCAAAGATATACATGACGCCGTCACCAATTATCCTTAGACGGTGTTACAACGAATTCACGACGGCGGTTCAGCTTCACACGACCCAGCCTAAGATTCTAGAATTATTCTCTTTTTATGACGGCATCACGATTAAATGTGTACACCATCACAACGATTTTTCTATATTTACAAACCGAAATAGGGTTTTTAAGTGTGAAGACTTTAGAGTAAAAAAGGGAGACGAACCCTAGTTCGTTTGGCAGCTTATTAGGACGATTTTAGGGCTTCAAACCCTATTATACCTCCTTTAATTCATATTTTAATAAAGTAAGATTATCTTATTCATTCAATATGTCTTGTTGTTTGATTATTTATTGTTCTTACTTTATCTTTAACATGCTTGGCTAAACTCCTTATTTGTGCTTCATTTATGATTGTATGAACCTAGATTGGAGATTCTTAGTGGTGTTGCTTCTTGTGATGAATATGCATGTTAGGCTTAGAAACCAGCTTTTGTCTGTATCGCTGTTGATATGTCTAGGGAAACATGATTGTGTAGAAAGGATACCATCAGGTAACAGTCTTCATACTACCTTGCCCACCGCTTATTTGGGGTTGATCCACTTTTAATATATTTCAAATGTATTTAATATACTCTTGGGGGCCTTATAATAGTCTTCATACTACTTTACTTGTATGCTGCCTCAACGGAATATTAAGTAGACGGCAGGTTCGTGTAATCTGTTCATGACCTAGGAAATAATTACATAGATTATCACAAGTGTGACAAAGCAACAACACTAGGAGAAGCAATTTAGGGAGTAATACATGATTAAATAAATATAATCTTTTTATTATATTGTTATCACCATTAGTGTAGTTTATTATTTAGTTTTATAGCTAAAACAAACCAAATTTCTCAAACATATGATTTACTTGCTTTCTATAAAATATAAAAAACACATAAATATATTCTCTCTAACCCACTGAGAATTCTGTTAGACGTGACAAGCCTCCCAACCTATTCTCTTCTTTACTTAGAGAAACGATAACAACCCCGAGTTTGCCTTTTACTACTTACTACAACGTTATGTACTCTGCATAGGGAGTTGTATACTTCTTGTGAAGTCCATTACGACAACCACATCAATCCTCTTGGTTGACAAATGGATCTTCAAAGAAACTAAAGTAGATGGAACTTATTAAAAGTTCAAGGAACAAGACTTTTCATTTCTGGTCTTTAAACAAAAGTCAGGGATAGACTACTTGAGTGTAGCTTATGCTCTAGTGACACGTATCAGTGCCATAAGACTGTTGATTGCTATGGCATCAATTCATAATCTGATTATTCATCAGATGGATGTGAAGACAACTTTTTTAAATGGTGAATTGGATGAGGAGGTCAACTAGGAACCACATTATGGCTTCTCATGCTGACATGAAAAACAAAGGTGTGGAATCTGGATTAAGTCTCTTTATGGACTAAATCAGGTAACTAAAGCAATATGGCTATCAAAAAATTTGATAAGTGGTTTAGTCGATGGTTTTTTACTTAATTCAAAGCTGACAAATGTGTATTAGAAAATTTGATGAATCTGGTAAAGGAGTCATCATTTGCTTATATGTTGATGACATGCTGACATTTGGCATTGACCAAGATCAAGTTGACCTAACAAAGGAATTTTTGTCATCATGATTTTCTATGAAGGACATGAGGGAGGCTGATGTTATCCTTAGTATAAGGATTAAACATGAAAGTAAATGGATATCAATTTCTCTGTCTTATTATATTGAGGAGGTACTAAAGAAATTCATTTACTTTGAATGCACTCCAGTTAGTACTCCTATGGATACAAGTGAGAAGTTAATGCCCAATAATGGCAGGCTGTATCTTCAACTATGATATATCTAGGGTGATTTGGTCAGGCTCTCCAATGTTTGCCTGTGACTTATTCAAGCCTGACATTTTATGTACTGTCTGGAAACTGAGCGAGCTTATACTAGTAATCCTGGTACTCAGCATTGGAAAACAATTCAGAGGGTACTGAAGTACTTGAAGAAAACCATATACTATAAATTGATGTATAGTGGTTATCCTTCAGTGTTAGAAGGATACACTGATGCAAGTTGAATCAGTAATACTGAATAAAATTCATCTACTAGTGGCTGGGTATTCCTGCTTGGTGGAGGAGGCGAATTTGTTAGGCATCCAAGAGAAGCTTGCTTACATCAAAAAAAACACTAAACCATAAAAAAAAACGGTTAGCAATAGAATTTGAATTTGTGGCTTTAGTAGCTGCTGGTAAGGAGGCTGAATGGTTGAGAAACCTAATTTTTGAGATTTCATTGTGGTCTAAACCTATAGCACCTATATCTATCCGTTGTGATAGTGCTGCTACATTGGCAAAAGCTTATAGCCAAATGTACAATTGGGAAGTCTAGACACTTAGGTGTACTAGGCATAGCAGATTCGTGGGCTTATCATGAATGGGGTGATTCTATAGAGTTTGTAAGGTTACAACAGACTTAGCTGATCACGTGGCAATGGGATTGGCTATAGAGACTTTTGTTATAAAGTCTGTTAAAGGATGGGAATTAAAGTTCTTAACTCATCGTCTGAAATGCTAGGACACCCAACTCCCTTTTAGTAAACTTATGTAGCTCTGAGTTCAATGTGTAAGATGAACGTTCAGAGGACTAAAGCACATGTTTTATCATATACATCCACAAGTATGGCTTGGAAACCTGCTGAAAAGATGGATGAAGTTTTCTTCCCATTGGTTAATTTCTTTGAAAAAGTGCTTTAGCTAGTGAGCATGAAAAACAGGATCCTCGTATGTAAATGATTGAGGTTTTGCCGCTTCGGAAGCTGTGGACTTTGGCTCTTTACAACATTTTTGAATTTGAATTCTATACTTTGGGCTTGTATATGTTCGGGTGTTTTTTATGTGTTTGAAAATTGTGTGGATTTTATCTTCAGGTATTCAAATGCTTGAAGGATTCAATTCTTTTGAACACCCTGATTCTTGAATATTTGACGTGTAATTTAACAATGATTAGAATTCAATCCTTGAGTCATTTTCTTTGATGCACTTGTTTGTTTAATGTAGCAATTTTTCATGCAAAGGAATTGTACTAAGATTGGGGAGGTTTGTTGAAATTTAGAGCAATTGAGGGAATGAGTCATACTCGGAAATAGGTTTTGAGGTACGGAGTGCTACTAACCATCAAATCATGATTTTCCCGGATCAGTTAGTGGTTAGATTAAAATGGGTGGTTATAATAACATTTTAAGAGGCAGATTTGGACATACATTAAATGTTTTGTAATATCTTTTGCCTATTTAAGTGGCAGATTTGACTGCATTAATGACCATATATTTAATTTGGTCATGTAACCACTAATTTCTAGGATAATTATGAAAGAGATTAATTGACCATTAATCTCTCATTAATTCCATGAATAAGTTTTGAGTAAATCCCCTATAAATAGGAATCATAATTGCATGAAAAAACACACAGAAAACAAAAACACATAGAAATGCAGGGTTCTTGATCTGTGCCTAGAACAAAAACAAACACTTGGTTTTATCCCAAGGAGGTATTCGTGATACCCAGACATAGGGTCGAATAATCTTCTTTGAAAAGTGATTACACGACTTCAAGTGATATTCGGTAACCATCTTTGGTAATTAGATAGGCTATTGATGGTCTTCACCCTGATCTGGGATCTACTACAACCAACAATCAAAGAAGATTATTTTTGTGATAATCAATGGCTGTTGCTGCTATGAAACACATGGCTTCAAACTTTGTCAAGCTTGACAAGTTTGAAGGGGTGGACTTTAGAAGATGGCAAAAGAAGATGCACTTCTTGCTTTCCAACATGAGTGTTGTGTATGTCCTGACTACTCCTATGCCTGAAGATGGTGGTGATAATCCAACCGTGGAATAAGTCAGGAAAAGGGCCAAGTGGGACAATAATGATTATGTCTGCAGAGGTTTAATCCTCAATGGTATGTCTGATCCTTTATTTGATATTTACCAGAATGTTAAATATTTCAAAGAACTATGGGATTCCTTAAAGGCCAAATATTTGGCTGAAGATGCATCAAGTAAAAAGTTCCTTGTTAGTAATTTTACCAATTACAAAATGACTGATTCAAGACCAATTATGGAACAATACAATAAACTTCTTGGTATACTTGGAAGATTTACACAACATAAAATGAACATGAATGAGGCTATTCAAGTCTCTTATATCATTGATAAACTTCCTCCTTTTTGGAAAGATTTCAAGCACACCTTGAAACATAAGAAGGAGGAGTTACCTCTTGTTAAGTTGGGCAGTCATATGCGTATTGAGGAGTCCCTTAGGGTGCAGGATAATGACAAGCTAAAGGGCAACAATGTTGTTGGTCCTTCAGTTGTCAATATGGTGGAGCATAACAACTCCTCCATATACAATGACAACAAGGGTAAACGTAAACATCATGATAACACAAGGGCTGGTCCTAACAAGAAGGCTAAACCTACTTGTTGGAAATGTGGTAAAATTGGTCCCATTAAAAGGGATTGCAAAGGTGTTAATATTGACAACAAAGCCAATGGTTCAGGCACTAAGGGTTCAGTGGATGGTTCTTCCAACTCACTGAAAGGTTAGAATATGTTTAATAAATCTCTCCAGGTTTATTATGTTACATATGTATCTGAAGCTTACTTTGTGCAGGATGATGATGTTGCGTGGTGGGTTGACTTAGGAGCAACTATTTACATGTGTAAAGATAGATGTTAGTTCTAGACCTCTGATACCGCTGAATGATGGTTCTATTCTTCACATGGGAAATGAGTCAACAACCTTGGTGCATGTATGTGGTTGTGTAGATCTTAAGTTTAGTTCTGGAAAGATTGTTTCGTTGTTTAATGTTTTGCATGTTCATAATATAAGGAAGAATTTGGTTTCAAGTAGTATTTTGAATAATTGTGTTTAGAAACAAGTGATTGATGGCACCACGTTTTGTTTATCTGGGAATGTTATTTTTTCTAGAATTTGACTTTGAAGTTCTATCCCTTTACCATCAATTTTCATTCCTAAAAACTCTATTTGTTCTTGTAGTAATTTTGTTTTCTTTTCTATTAAAGCTAATCCATTTTGTATGCATAAAACTAATCTAATAAATTTGTTTTTATCCAAACATGGTGTGTTTATTGGTTTTGGTTATTTGAGTAATTAAATTTTCAGGCTTAATATTGTTAATGATAATATTGCTTCAGCCTTTATGTCAACCTCTAAACTGAATGATTCAATCTTATGGCATGCAAGACTGGGCCATGTCCACTTTAAAAGGATGCAAGATATGTCTAAGAATGTGTTAATCCCAACTTTTGACATGAACACTGAAAAGTGTAAGACTTGCATGCTGACCAAAATAACTAAGAAACCATTTCAAAATGTAAAACGTGAAACTAAAGTTTTAGAGCTGATACACAGTGATTTGTGTGATTTACATGCTACTTCCTCATTAGGGAATAAGAAATACTTTGTGACATTTATTGATGATGCTTCAAGGTTTTGTTATGTTTATTTATTACATACTAAGGATGAAGCATTAGATAAATTCAAAGTATTCAAAACTGGAGTTGAATTACAACAAGGGTCCCTGATCAAAAGATTTAGGATTGATAGGGGAGGTGAGTACATGGATACTCTGTATTTTCAGTCTGTTGGTATTATCCTTGAAAAGACTGCCCCCTATTCTCCATAACAAAATGGTATATCTGAAAGAAAAAATAAGATACTAAAAGAAATGGTTAATTCCATGTTGTCCTACGAGTCAAAGGTTCTGAGGCGAAGCTATGTTAACAACTTGCTATTTATTAAATAGGGTTCCTAACAAAAAGAACAAGATTACCCCTTATGAACTCTGGACTAAAAGGAAACAAAACCTGAACTACCTTAGGGTTTGGGGTTGTAGGGCAGTTGTAAGACTCCCTGATTCAAAGCTAAAAACTTTGGGTGAAAAAGGCATTGAATGCATCTTTGTTGGATATGCTGAGCATTCCAAGGCTTTTAGGTTCTATGTTATTGAACCTAATGACTCAGTTTCAATTAACTCCATAATTGAATCAAAGGATGCTATTTTTGTTGAGAATATATTCTCTTCAGTCCTTAGACCAAATCTAAAGATTCCTAATGGAACTAAAGACATTGGTGGTTCAGTTATCCCTAAAAAGGTCACTGAAAAGTTTGTTCATCAACCTAAACCTGAGCTGAGAAAAAGCAAAAGGAATAGGACTCAAAAGAACTTTAGACCTAAATTTCAATTATATTTAACTGAAGGAACAGGAGATGAGGTCTCTGACCAACACTCCTATTGCTTTAATGTTGAGGATGACCCTAAAACATTTGATGAAGCAATGAAGTCTTAGGATGTTGCTTTCTGAAAAGAAGCAATTAATGATGAGATGGATTCCATCATCGGCAACAACGCTTGAGTGTTGGCTGATCTACCTCTAGGTAGAAAACCTCTTGGTTGAAAATGGATCTTCAAAAGAAAACTAAAGGTAGATGGAACTATTGAAAAGCTCAAGGCAAGGCTGGTCATTCAAGGCTTTAAACAAAAGTTAGGGATAGACTACTTTGATACTTATGCTCCAGTGGCACATATCAATACCATAAGACTGCTGATTGCTATGGCATCTATTCACAATCTGATTATTCATCAGATGGATGTGAAGACAGCTTTCTTGAATGGTGAATTGGAAGAGGAGGTTTATATAAACCAACCTCAAGGCTTCATCATGCCTGGTAATAAGAACAAGGTGTGTAAACTGATTAAGTCTCTATATAGACTGAAGCAGGCACCTAAGTAATGGCATCAAAAGTTTAATGAAATGGTTTTGTCTAATAGTTATTTACTTAACCAAGCTGACAAATATGTATATAAAAAATTTGTTGAAACTGGTAAAGGAGTCGTCATTTGTCTATATGTTGATGACATAATGATCTTTGGCACTCACCAAGCTCAGGTTGACCTGACAAAGGAATTTTTGTCATCAAGGTTCTTTATGAAGGACATAGGGGAGGCTGATGTTATCCTAGGTATAAAGATTAAACATGAAAGTAGTGGAATAGCAATTTCTCAGTCTCATTACATTGAGAAGGTACTGAAGAAATTCAATTACTTTGAATGCACTCCAGTTAGTACTCCTATGGATACAAGTGAGAAGCTGATGCCCAAAAATGGTCAGGCTGTATCTCAACTTAAGTATTCTAGGGTGATTGGCAACTTAATGTATGCCATGACTTGTACAAGGCCTGACATTGCATTTGTTGTGGGTAAACTGAGCAGGTATACTAGTAACCCTGGTACTTAGCACTGGCAAGCAATTCAGAGGGTACTGAAGTACTTGAAGAAAACCATAAACTATAGATTGACATATACTGGTTATCCTTTAGTGTTGGAAGGTTACACTGATGCAAGCTGGATCAGCAACACTAAAGATAATTCATCTAAAAGTGGATGGGTATTCCTGCTTGCTTGGTGGTGGTGTAATTTCTTGGGCTTCCAAGAAACAAACTTGTATTACTGGTTTTACTATAGAATATGAATTTGTGGCCGTAGCTAAGGAAGCTGAATGGTTAAAAAACTTGCTCTTTGAGATTCCATTATAGGTCAAACCTATAGCACCTATTTTTATCCGCTGTGATAGTGCTGCTACATTGGCAAAGGCTTATAGCCAGATGTGCAATAGGAAGTCTAGACACTTAGGTGTCAGGCATAGCATGATTCGTGAGCTCATCACGAATAGGGTGGTATCTATAGAGTTTGTGAGGTCTCAACAAACATTCGTGAAAGTTAGGATTTCGGTATAATTTGTAAGTGATGATAGATCTGGTTCTTAAATTAGTTGCGTGGTGATCTTTGTTCAGTCGTGCTTTTAAGATGGCTTTTGTGTGTATGATTTTGTTATGAGATATGGAACTGTGAGGTTGGATACTAGTAATTGATTTGTGTTTTGGAGGGTGCATTCCCCCCCTAAAAAAATGCACAAACAGTAGCAGTTTTTTTAAGAACACACTTAATATTGACATGCTTATGTTATTAGCAGCCATTTTCGAACGGATCAAGGTTATGAGATTAACCCACCCGCTCTGATACCACTTGTTGGTCCTTGACAATCGTGTAATATCTGATATATTAACCACGAGACCCATTTGGCTAACTAATAACATCATTTGTACTTTTCAACGTTTATAAATCTTATTAGAAATGAATCAAAGATTTACAAGTGCACCCGGTTGTTTGCGAACCAACAACCGGGATATTGAATGACAAATAAAACTCCCATTGTTCATAGCTTTGCTCATGAACCAATAAGAGGATAACCCTATCACTATAATATTACATTGTGTGTTTTCTGTGTAAGAATCATTAACCTATCTCTATACAAGTGTGCACTATATATAGGAGGGGAAAGACAAAGCTTCCAAGAGAAGCTTTTAATAAAGTAATAAAGCAAATAGTTATTTTAACTATTTGCTTTATAACTACCTAGTACTTTATAACTACTCTTGTACCTTTTTGTCTTCCTTGATTTTTGCATTTAGGAAGTTCCCGCCAATATCTTCATGTCTTCACTTCAGAGATGGTCTTCGAGAGTCAGTGAGCCAATTGCCAATACTCACTGACTCTATCATCATGATCTTGGTTCTTTCTTCACTTGCTGAGGTCCGCCTCAGGTTATGATGAGTCTTTCTTCTAGACTCTGAAGAACATCTTGAGGATGACTCTTATTTAAGTTTAGCGACTTGTTTTCTACTTAGGATATATTTCATACAAATCTTGTACAAGGGACAATTAGGCACTGAATTGGCCCAACAATCTCCCCCTATTTGAATAGAAATATAGCATAAGTCAATTAGCAGCAAGTGAGCAAAACAGCTTCTTCTTGCATACTAAGTTACAACAAAGAGACAACAATAAGAATACAACTTTCTGAAATTTTGTTGTTGAAGTTTGTTGTTGATGTTTGCTGAACATTTGTTCAGACTTGATTCGTCATCTTCTTTAGTTCAAGGCTTCTTTGTCTTTGACTTTCTTTAGCCTCTGAAGAACCTTCAAGATGACTACTTGATACACTTAGTCTATTTTATGTTCAAATCCTCGTCAGAGACTATTGGGCATTAATTTTGCCTAATATTTTCTCCTATTTGGATATACAAATAGCCTAAGTGATCTTCAGATGTAAGTGGGCGTAACAGCTTCTTCTTACAATCTGATATATAACAAAGAGTGAAAAATAACAAGATACATACTGATTCTTTCTTTGTTGTTATGTTGCAAAAGAATAAAAAGGCTAAACATTAAAGATCAATGAACCTTTTTAATATCAGGTTCACGTGCAAAGAGTTTGTCTTCAAAGTTCAACAACAACGGAGGTTCATTGAACAGTGACTGGTTCAGCTTAGAGTTAAGTGCTTGAAAAACTTCAAAGGTTCGTGTCCCTTGAGGTATGCTGACGAGGGGTTCGCTGAGCTAGAGGTAGGAGTTTTCAGTTCAGTGGACTGGACCTTGGGTGTGTATGCTGACACCCTGGTTTAGTGAGGTGGGTGGTTTGAGTATGTTTATTTTCAAAAATGGTGGGATGGAACTGGTTTGTGTCAGAAAAAGATTACATGCAAATATAGTTTATTGACTATTCCTTATGTATGACACTTTTTATAAACTCAATATATTTGTAATATAATATAAATATATAAATTTATAAATATTTTTATATTTCGTGCCGCTTTAAGTTACGTCTTAAAAACGCCATGACTCGTTAAGGCTCGCAAAGACGCGAGGCTTAGCCATGCCGCCACGTCACGCTTCACGCTATTTATAACCTTAAGTATGACTAACACAACATTTGGTGGTGGATTGTGTGGGGTCATAAATCTGCTTGATAACTTCATGAATTGTTTTCGATATGAGAAATTTGGAGCTTCAGAATTCAAACTAGGAAATTAATATAATCTTATCACTACAAGATACAAATACAATATTATACATGGTCTGGTGTATATTTTGTTTTTTTTTTTTGCTATTCAATAAAGGTTTGTGTTATAAATTAAATAAATTAGATGCAAGCTAGCTTGGTAGAGCATTTTTCCCACGAATGTTTGATCAACACTAAATTGTGTGAATAAATAGGAATAGCATAGAACATTAAGACTATAAACGCGCCATATCGGAAATAAACTAGAAACAATATAAGATCGAATCATAACAGTAACGGGCCTCTGGTCTAATGGTATGGAGGTTTTACCCTAGGCAAGGTCTCAAGTTCGAGTCTTGTCCACGGCGATAGGGGTTTCCTCCCGCGTGCGTAAAAAGAAGGGTGTCATTGCCTTCTGGGCTGGACCTAACCTGGTTGTGTGGGCTCGCTACGCCTTTTGGGCTAGGGGTCATGTAGCCACAATTACCGTTAAAAAAAAAAGCTATAAATACTCTATGTACTTACCAATTTAATTCATATTCATTATACATCAAAATTTTGACTTAATAATTTCTTTGACTCATATTAAAAGACATTTTTACCCTTTAACTTCGTTGTCTTCTTCATTGGCCATCATCACCACCTCCAACCGCCAACACAACAACCACCTCCGGCCATCCAAACAATCAAACCATATTTAATTTGTGATACAACCTATTAACAAAGTGTTCCTAAGGCATCAAGGGGCTCCAAGAACATCAAATATCACAAACCCACAACCTTAAACATACCCTATAAGATTTTTGAAAAAAAAAACGCATCAAAAATCACTCATTACACACACATGGATTCAACCCATTCAAAACTGGATTAGAACTAGCTTATATACACCTAAGAGATCATTAACCCCATGGTTAATTGCTCTTAAACTCAACTTTGATTTCATGAACCCTAATTCGTTTTAAGTGATTTCGAGCGATTTAGACTGTTTTAAACGAATTCCCTTTAAAGATTGGTTGTATGGATGACAATAAACACATTTCTAGTTTTACCTTTTGCTTGACAAACGGGTTCTTGATTCTTGTTCTTGAGGGTGTCGTAGGTTGAGAGAGAGGAACAAGAACAAAAAGTGTTTTGTGGTATTTAAAAATGTTTTGTGGTATTAGAACTAACTTCACAAATTTTATTAATGCATCGTTGTCTGTATTAGAAAAATTTAGTTGGTCGGAATTTGGGTTTTTCGTCGGAATTTATAATGGTTGTGTGGAGTTATAATGTAGAGGATGAAGATGGATGAAATGACCAAATTACCCACAGCTGTGATGTATAATGAATGGTTTAAAAATTCACAAAGCATAATGAGTTAAATTGACGAGTACATAAAGTATTTTTTTTTTTGAACGGCAATTAGAAATTTTATTAAAAAATGCTAGTAAGAAGCTAGCAAGAAAAAGTCACACGCA
>BQNB010049225.1:8497-13497 GCA_026074375.1 Tanacetum coccineum
AAAATTCATCATGAATTCTTCTCCACCAACATAATCACAAACTAATAGCGTTTATCATTTCTACAAACCATGAAAAGTAAACTACCCTTCATAATACACAAACCTATGCCCAATATCTCTCTATAGGTTAATGGGTCATCCTCATATCCTAACACTCATAAGCATCATTGCTTATGTTGTTAATAGTCAAGTGAATTTCATAATGAAATGCGTATCATTCTCAAATACAATCCTTAAATTGTCATACTCATAAATCTCCTCACATCTTAGTCCTCACTTCTCGTAAACCTCTTTTCTCACTTTGAATGGTCTTTTCACTTCTAAATGTTTCTTCTCTCTTCCAATAGTCTTGTTACTATTAGAATTCTTCTTATATCCCTTGACAACTTAATTATTTCATCCAAAATATTTAAGTAATTTGCGAAATGCTAATGTCACTCCTTCGCTAAACTTTCCACTTTCTAAAAAGTGAAGAATATAAAGAAGATATTCAATCTTCAAGTGCTATTGAGTCACCACATTTTCAAACAACAAAATACCAAACAAACCTTCAAATTCATAATCATCCACCTTTGTCTTGATAAGATCACACGCACATCAATTGTTAGTGCAAATGATATATCAATCTCTTCTAACTACCTTTCGTCAACACGCTCCTTCTTTAGTCTCCTTTATCCTTTCTCACTTTTCGGCTCTATGGAATCATTCTCATTCACATCCAAGAGCATATCGTCTCCATCCTTGTCTTATTTTCTCTTTTTACTCTTTTAAAATATATATATATATATATATATATATATATATTTTGCCAAGATATTAAGTGTCATCCGTCTACTTTTAAAAGGTCATTCTCATAATATTTTTGTGTCAATCAATAAACGAATCATATTCTCGTTTATTAAAAGTCGGTCTAATCTTTCTTCGTAAACATACATCTTGAGTCTTTTAATTATATCCTTTAGATTATTGTTTTTAAAATAATGCTTGCATGTGTCTAGCTTCTAACTTTCTCTTAAAGTGTCATACTTTAGAATACTAACACCTAAAATGCATATCTAGTCTCCTAATAATATCTTGCTATATATATGTGCACTTGTCTACTAACTTTTTTTTGTAGCACACATCCATATCTTGATTCCTTGATGCCCTAAACAAGGGGGAGCTTACACCGAGGGGGAGCACTTACAAGCGTCCTACTCATTTAAATTGCATTCATCAAACATCTTGAGTTCTAATGGAAATTCATTTAATCCATGGATCCGCTAGAGTCACTGTTCAAGGAATGAAATTATCATAAGGATGCAATGAGCAAGGGGGAGCTAGGAGATATGTGGGTAAATAACATGGAGTTGGTTAAACCATGATGATAGAAGACTTCACTAGGATGATGCAAGCTCACCTTTATAGGAAGATAGGATCGGGGATTGTCAAATACATTGAAGGGTTCATTCATACTCTAAATACTTCACCTACTACACTTCAATATCACCATCCAACCTAAGGTCCTCTTCTCATATCTTCAACTTATATATTTGAAGTACCTATTTTTTTCATGCCTTCCTCTCATCTATCATGACCTCTACTAAATTATCTAAGAAATACAAAACCGCCTCAACCTTATTTCTTATATTTTCTTCTCATTCCTCCAACCTATATACTTGGAGCATCTACCTTTTCCTCATTCCTTCAACCTACACACTCGAAGTACCTACCTTCTTTTATTCCTTACTTCTTATATCTCATAACATTTTTCTAAACAATCCAAGAAATACACAATCACCTTCACCTTTATTTCTTATATCTTCTCCTCATTCCTCCAATATATATACCCGGAGCACGTACCCTCTTCTCATGAATTCTTCTCAAACCTCCAACCTATATGCTCCAACCATAATCCATTGTATAACTTTTTGCTTTGACAAAAAGGGGAGAAAGGAGTGTAAATGAGTAACTTTTAAACTTTACTATGTGCTATAGTTTACATAGTTTGTCATCATCAAAAAGGGGGAGATTGTTAGTGCAAATATTATGATATTCAATCTATACGATCTCTTTATGTTTTGGTGATGACAAACATGTAACTTGTAATACGTAACGTAAAGTGTGCAAGTTACTCGTAATCACAAATTATGAATGCATGCTTGCATCTACATCTCTCGATGTCTCAAGTCTACATCAACACAGATATTTGTTTGCACCCGACGTAAATCACATAAGGTATGCACAAACAATATTAAACTTGTAGGATGATCAAAGAAATAAGTTTTTGTCTTAAACTTTATATTTTTATAAATATAACAAAACTATTTCTCAAAAATTATTTAGACAAATTATTTTTTAACTATAAAGAAATGTTTTATTTGGTACTACCTCCGTCTCAAAATAACTGTCCAGTTTGACTTTTCAGAGTCAAATTGTATCTACTTTAACCTTACGTATCTTTTTGTGTGTTATATAACATTTGATGCAAAATATATGAATAGATTGGGTTTTAAGTGTATTTTTCATTGGTATAAATTTCATCAAGTATTATATAACACAAAAGAATATATTTAAGGTCAAAGATGAACCAGTTTGACTCTAAAAAGTCAAACTGGACACTTATTTTGGGACGGAGGGAGTAATTATTTTGAATTTCAAAATCTGGCCATTTCCCCCCTAAAATAAGTGTCACTTTCACCAGACAAGTTTGTCATCACAAAAAGACAAAAACAGGAGCGTTTGTCGGGGCGGTCCCTTAATTCGGTAGGCGGCCCCCTTAATTATCCAGCGGCCCCTTATATATCTCGGACCGCCGTATCCTGACAGACAGTTTTTTAGCCCCTATAAATAGTGGCTCACCTCCAACTATTTTTACAACCCTTTGCACGATTTTCTTTCAGTTCTTTCTCTCTCTAGATCTCACTAAACCTTTGATCATTTAACTTGTTTAATCTTGTTTAAATGTGATCCAATCTTCTACTCTTTCCTTCTTCCCTCAAGTGCAAGAGAAGAACTTCGGTCATCTTCAAGATCCGAAGTTATGTAGTCTAGTTAGTCCATTTGTAACATTTGTTACATATAGATCGAGTCCATGTCTTCCAATCTTTAGTGGTGTGTAGATCCAAATGATGTATATATTTGGATGGGTTGATTGTGGGTTGGTTAGTATTTTAGGCCTTAAAATACATTGGTGAAGTGGTAGATTGGTTCTAGCTAAGATTAGGACTCGACATCTAGCTTAGTGTCGGAAAATAATGTAAGCGATGCGGTTTATGTGTTTAGGCCATAAAACATAAGGTTTGTTATGTTGGGCCATAAAACATAACGGGTTTGGTTATACCCAAAGAATGACTCGACATCTAGCTTAGTGTTGGAAAATAATGTAAGCATTGGTATAAGGTTTTCTCCGCCGAAAGGGAGCTTGTTGATTAGTGAAGTAACTCTCGAGTTGGATACTCAAGGAGTGGAGTAGGGCAAAGAGGAGCTTCGTGACCGAACCACTATAAATCATCGTGTCGGTTTGCATTTTCTTTTACCTTTCTCTTTACTTATGTCTTTACATTTATCGCTTTACTTTTACACTTGCATTGTGCTTATGATTGTGTGAATTGTTGTGTATGCTGTGTTAGTCATGGTTGTGTAGCTCTTTGTAGTAAACATTGTGAGTGTGGTATATTGGTAGAATATGCGCTAGTAATTGTAAATCCATTATCGACACTTCTCATATTGCGTCAAACTTGATTGCTGATTTGATACAAATGATCTAGTTCGAATACCTCTTCTGGAGGCGGTCCCTTTAAATAGGGCGGCCCCCTGATGTACTAGGCGGACCCCTGATGTACTAGGAGACCCCCATATATTTATGGGACCGCCAGCAGAGAGTGATATTATCTTTGATCTTAATTTTTTTAAAGGAAACGTATTCACCACCCCCCCCCCCCCTCTACTTGGTATCAGAGCCACGTCGCTCTAGTTTTCAAAACAAATGGTTTTTAAAATAGAGTACGATCCCATGTATCAAATTACCCATTAAAGGATTAAATATAAAATTTTTTGGTTGCGTTATTCGTACTAGTTTTGATGTTAAATATATCCTTGTAGAATAGCGTGACTGAAAATTATTCCCTCAACAACTTTTGGAAGTGTAAAATACGTCTTTGTAAGTCCTAGGAGTAAAAATAATGTCTAAAACATGTGTTTTATGAGCTGGAACAACTTCCTGAAGTCCTATGTCCCTACATTAAGTTACCAAATTATTTTATACAAAAAAAAACATGTTTTTGGGTCTCTGGTGGCGGTCCCCTAAATTGTTCGAATCAGCGCCCCGACAATATATCTGTGGCCCGTCACCTTTATAGGGCCCTGTCCTATCGTTTTCTGTCAATTTTTGGAAAACTTCCGAAAAATCATATAAATCAACTTAATATTTAAGTTGTAAGTCCGTAGAAGATAATAAGTTTTTAGTTTCATTTAAAAATACTTCCAAGTCATTTTAACAAACTAAAGTTAGTCAGAAAAGCAAAATACTACATAGTTGTCAAAATTGTATGTCTTGTTTTGACGTAAAACTTGTTGCTTATCTTTTCCTTCAAGTCAAGCATTTCTAGTCAATGTATCTTTGAAAAATAGTGTATTTATCTTTTCAAAACATTCATCTTGATAAACTTTTGAAATAGGGAGAAAACTATTTTATTTTTAAATCAAATCAAGCTAAGTATACATCGTTATATCTAATACACAAAACAACGACGAATATCCTTATGTGTATGCTAGATGATTATGTGTGTTTACATTTTATTTCAACTTGGTTAATAGATATTAAAAGTAATCAATAATATTTGTAATTGGCTAATTAATATCAAACACTGAGCCATTATGTTATTTGTATGTTACATTTTTCGGATTAGCCTAATATGAATAACCGCTAGATTGCTTTGCGTTAAGTTTCCAAAATTGTTTGTGCATTGCATATAGCATAAATCTCTAATTTACAAGTGGCTTACATAAACATCGTTGTA
>BQNB010049225.1:18497-39401 GCA_026074375.1 Tanacetum coccineum
TATTTTCGACACAAAGCTATGATGTCGAGTCCTTCTTCGGGTACAACCTAACCGTTATGTTTTATCGGCCCACATAACAAACCTTATGTTTTTTGTACCAAAACAAATGAAACCCACGTTGGCTTACATTATTTTTCCGACAATTAGCTAGATGTCGAGTCCTAATCTTAGCAGAACATCTACCACTCACCAAGTATTTTAAGGCCTAAAATACTACCCACCCCCAATAATACCCATCCAAATATATTCCATCTTTTGGATATACTACACACTACTAAAGTATAGGAAGAAATGACTCGATCTATATGTAAACAAATGTTACCAAATGGACTAAACTAAGACTACATAACTTCAGGATCTGAAGATGACCGAAGTTCTTCTCTTTGCGCTCCTTGAGGAAAGGAGGAAGGATAGAAGTTTTGATCACATTAAACAAGATTAACCAATTGAATGATCAAATATTTAGAGAGATTTAGTGAGATCTAGAGAGAGAAAGAACTGAAAGAAAATAGTGCAAAAGGTGATGTAAATAAATAGTTGGAGGTGACCCACTATTTATAGGAGCTGAAAAATAGCCTGACAGGAGACGGCGGTCCCAGATATATTAGGGGGCCGCCGAGGGGACCGTCGTATTTAAGGGGGCCGCCCCGACAGACGTTCTTGTTTTTGTTTTTTGTGGTGACAAACTTGTCTGGTAAAAGTGTAACATGTTTTAGGGGGAAAGAACCACATTTTGAATTTTGAAATAATTACCACATAAAAATTTCTTTATAATCAAAAATATTGTGTATATTTAAGTTTTGAAAAAATATTTTGTTACATTTATAAAAATGTATAGTTTAAAGACAAAAACTTATTTCTTTGATCATCCTACAAGTTTAATGCTTGTTTGTATACCTTATGTGATTTATGTCGGGTGTAAACCAATGTCCGTCTTGATGCATACTTGAGACGTCTAGAGATGTTGATGTATGTATGCATTGATGATTTGTGATTACGAGTAACTTACGCACTTTACGTTACGTATTACAAGTCACATGTTTGTCATTACTAAAACATAAAGAGATCGTATAGATTAAATATCGTAATAATTAAACTAACAATCTCCCTTTTTGATGATGACAAACTATGTAAACTATAACACATAGTAAAGTTTAAAAGTTACTCGTTTACACTTCATTCTACCCCTTTTGTCGAAGCAAAAAGATATTATGTAGATAATGCTTGGATCATATACGTTGGAGGTTTGAGAAGAAGACATGATAAGAGGGTACGTGCTCCAGGAGGAATGAGAAGAAGGTTTGTGCTCCGAGTATATAGGTTTAAGGTATGAGGAGAAGATATGAGAAATAAAAGTGAAGGTGATTGTGTGTTTCTTGGATAGTTTAGAAAAGGTCACGGGAGATGAGAGGTAGGCAAAAGAAGAAGGTAGGTACTTTGAGTGTATGGTGAATAGGAAGGAGAAAAGGTTGGTGATCCAAAGTATATTAGGTTGGTGGAATGAGAAGACAAATGAGAAATACGGTTGATGGCGATTTTGTGTTTCTTGGATAATTTAGAGGATGTCTGATAGATGAGAAGAAGGCATGAAAAGAAAGTAGGTACTTCAAATATATAAGTTGAAGGTATGAGAGGATAAACCTTTAAGGTTTGGATGTTTTGAAGGGAGTAGGTAAAGTTATTTGGAGGAAGGATACAACCATTCATGTATTTGACAATCCCAATCTATCTTCCTTTAAAGGTTGCTTGCATCATTTAGTGAAGTCTTTATCATCATGGTTTTTTAACTAAATCCATGCTATTAAACGACATAGCTCCTAGCTCCCCCTTGCTTATTGCATCCCTGTGATAATTACATTCCTTGTATATTGACTCTAACGGATCCATGGATCAAATAACTTACCATCGATGCTCAAGAAGTTTGATTCAATTTAAATGAGCAAAACGCTTGCAAGTGCTCCCCCTTGTTTGGGGCACCAAGGAATGAAGATATTGTTGTGCTACAAAACAAAGTTAGTAGACAAGTGCACATATACATATAGCAAGACATTAGCGGGGAACTAGACATGCACTTCTAGGTTTTATTATTCTAAAGTATGACACTTTTGAAAGAAATTTAGAAGCTAGACACATGCAATCATTATTTAACAATCTAAATGATATAATTAAAAGACTCAAGACGTATGTTTACGGAGAAAGATTAGACCGACTTTTGATAAACGAGAATTGGATTCGTTTATTGATTGACACAAAAATATTATGAGAATGACTTTTTAAAAGTAGACGAATGACACTTAATATATTGGCAAAATACGTCAAAAATATATATATATATTATATTATATATATATATATATATATATATATATATATATATATATATATATATATACTTACAAAGAATAAAAAGAAAAATAAGACGAGGATGGAGACGATGTGCTCTTGGATGAGAATGAAAATGATTCAATAGAGCCGAAAAGTGGGAAAGGATGAGCGATACTAAAGAAGGAACGTGTTGATGAGAGGTTGATAGAAAAGATTGATATATCGTTTGCACTAACAATTGATGTGCATATGATCCTATCGAGACAAAGGTGTATGATTGGGAACTCAAAGGTTTGTTTGGTGTTTTGTTGGTTGACAATATTGAGGAACAAAGTGGGATGTGAAATGAGGTGGTGGTGGAAGAATATGAGAGACTCAACAATGTGGTGACTCAATAACACTTGAAGATTAAATATCTTCTTTATGTTCCTTTTTTTTGAAAGTGGAAAGTTTAGCGAAGGGGTGACATTTGCATTTCGCAAATTACTTAAATATTTCGGATGAAATAATTAAGTTGTCAAGGGATATAGGAGGAATTCTAATAGTAACAAGACTATTAAATGAGAAGAAACGTTTAGACATGAGAGGAAACGTTAGAGAAGATAAGACTTATTAGAAGTGAGACGACTACCAGAAGTGAGAAGACTATTAAGAAAGAGAGGAATCATTTAGAAGTGAAAAGACCATTCGAGAAAAGAGTTTTACGAGAAGTGAGGATCAATTTATGAGTATGACGATTGTAAGGATTGTGTTTGAGAATGAGACGCATTTCATTATGAAATTCACTTGACTATTGACACCATAAGCAATGATGCTTATGAGAATTAGGATATGAGGATGACCCATTGATCTTTAGAGAGATGTTGGGCATAGGTTTGGGTGCAAAGTAGACGTCAGCTCGTAGCAAAAGAGAGAAAGTGTTTGGTTATGGATTCGGAAAAGAATGAACGCTATAACAAGCCTGCTGCCGGCGGTCCCAGATATATCTGGGGGCCGCCAGAATAGATCTGGGGGCCGCCGGACCGCCAACAAGAGGGATGTTTGGAGAAATTGACGAATTTTTCAAAAAGAGTGACATTTTAATTTGCATTTCGCTAATTAAAAATACTTAAAGTACTTCGGATGAAGTAGTTAAGTTGTCACGACATGGAATGGAACACGGACTAGAATCGAAACTAGAAGAAAAGAAGAGAACGATTTATGGAATGTGTTCCATCATTCCTAAACCTTGACGAAGATAATTTAACGACTCACGCTTGAGGGGTAAAGAAAGATTGTCGTGTCGGCGATGTTTAATCTCAGACATAACCTTTTTCGAATGGAGATGTATCCTTGGACATTGTCCCGAAGGAAATGGTGACGTATCTTTGGTGTGTTTCGTACGCGAAAAAAAAATAATAATAATAATAATAATAAATAATAATTAATAATAAGAAAACAAACGAAGATAGAGACGACGAGCTTGACAATGTCAAGATGGATGGTGGTCTTTTCGAGTATTGTGAATGTTCATAAAACAATCATATGACGAGGTATAAGGTTATCTTAAAGGTGGTAGAGGAAAGAGATTAGCCATCTCTATGGTTGTAGAGGCGTGGTTGAGTGAGAAGGAAGAGGTGTGATCGAAAGATAAAGAGTGTTTTCATCAAAGAGAAAGAATGTTTTCTTCGAAGAGAAAGAATGTTTCGTAGAAGAGAAAGAATGTTTTCGTCAAAAAGAAAGAATGTTTTCGTCAAAGAGAAAGAATGTTTCGTCGAAGAGATAGAGTGTTTTCGTCGAAGAGAAAGAATATTTCGTCGAAGAGAAAGAATGCTTTCATCGAAGAGAAAGAATGTTTTCGTCGAATAGAAAGAAGAGCGTTTTAACTTATGTTGTTAAACGGCTTGAATAGGAATTTTCGGATATGACCTTTAACATTTGCGATTGCAAGTTAAAGATACTTGAATATTTCGGATGAAATATTCAAGTTGTCAAACCTACTTGGAGGAGCGTTAGATTAGTATCTAACCTTTTCTTGACGAAAGAGTGGATGATTTGGAAGAAAGGGAGATGATGATTAAGGGATAGTCGTGAATAAGACTCCAGGAAGAATTAAGACCATTCTATCGACTCAATATTGACTTTTTAGATTTGTGACGCGGACGCGAAGGAAAATATTATAGTGTGAGAATAGCCACACAACCCACAACCCCCCACACCCCACCCACAAAAATAATCTAAACAAAAATCTTGGGGACCCCAATAACCTACCCAGGACCCACCCAAAGGGGGGGGGGGGGGCCTACACCCAAAACACCAACAACCAACAACACCAAAAACCATACACACGAAACCCCAAGAAAAGAAAAATTTATAAGAAGAAGAAAAAGAGATTGTGAATTAAAGGGGATGAGGAGGTAAGTAAAAAAAATCATAAATATGAGTTTGTAAGAAGATAAAAATTACATACGGCTTACCCCACCCTAGTAGCTAGAGTGACGCATATGAATACACCTACAGAACCCGCTATCAGCCAACTTGCCTTACGACCTACTAGCATAACGTGTCTAAAACAATAAATTCAAGCGCCGTCTAGTTTTAATGAGATTCGGCTGGCTCGTGCCAAAAACCCCCAAGGTTTGTAATGGCGTTGGTGGTTGTCTGTTGGTAGGATGTAGGTTGGAGGTGTGGGTGGGGGTTGGGGTTGGAGTGGGGGTGTGGTGGGACCATAAACCCTAACGGGTTTTGTTTGAACCCGAAGAAGTGGACACTATTTTCTCAGGGCCTGTTAGACTCTTCTAATACCTTTTCGACATAATCTAACAAATCTAAGCTTAGAATCCATCTTAGGCCCCCACCAGACCGCAAATGAACACGCCGCTTCGCCTCCCAACAACCAGGAAACCCCCCCACATCCACCCACCCCCCATAAACATGACCACACTACCAAACCAAACCACTCTTGCCCTCTATCAACACCCCCTCCCTTAACCGCCTCCATATCCCCTTACCCAATCCCACTTACCCCATACATATATCTCCTCCCCCTCCCCCCCCCTTATACATTTCCCCCCCGCCCTTCTTCTCCCTTCCCTCCGCCGAGTAAAAGGGAGCTTGTTGAGTTATTGAAGTAACTCCTCCCTCTCCTACATAACTCACCTCCGCTCGAAGTTGATAACTAACTCCGAGGAGTGGAGTAGGGGGGCGATAGAGTAGCTTCGGTGACTCGAGGAAAAAACCACTATACATCACACATAAAATCCATGTTCGTGTCGGTTTGCATTTTTCTTTTTTCTATTTTAATTTTTTCTTTTTATTTGTTCCTTGTTTTTTTTTCTTTTATTTTTTTTTTTTTTTTTCCCTACCATTTTTTTTTCAATTTTTATTTTTTATTTTCTTATTTTTTCTTATATTTTTTTTTTTTTTTTTTAAAATTATTTTTTTTTTTATTTTTTTTTTTTTTTTTTTTCGTTTTTTTTTCTTCTTTTTTCTTTCCTTTCTTTAATTTTTTTCCTTAATTTTATGTTTTCGCTCGTTTTTTTTTTATTTCTTTTATTTTTTTCTATTATTTTTTTTTATTTTCTTATTTTTTTTTCCTTTTTATTTTTTTTTTCTTTTCTTTTTATATTCTTTTTTTTTTTTATTTTTTTTTTTTTTTTATTCCTTTTTATTTTTCTCTTTTTTTTTTCCCCTTTTTTTTTTTATTTTTTTTTATTTTTTTTTTTCCTTTTTTTTCTTTTATAAGTTTTTTTTAAGTTGTTTTTCGTTTTGCATTTTTTTTCATTTTTTCATTTTCCTTTTGTTTTTTTTTTTTTTATTTTTTTTTTTTTTTTTTTTCTTTTTCAATTCGCATTTTTGTTTATTTTTATATTTTTTCTTTTTTTTTTTTTGATTATTTATTTTTTGCATTTTTTTTCTTTATTTTTTAATTAAGCATTTTCTATTTCATTTGTTTTTTTTTTTTATTTTCACTTTTTTTTTTTTCATTTTTATTTTCAGCATTTTTCTTTTTTTTTAATTTATTTTTCCTAATTTTTTTTTTATCCCTTTTTTTTTTATTTTTTTTTTACAATTTTTGTTTTTTTTTTGTTTTTTTTTTCTTTTCTTTTTTTTTTTTTTTTTTTAATTTCCTTTTATTATTCTTTTTTTCCATTTTTTTCTTCTTTACCTTACCATTTTTTTTTCTTTTAAAAAAAAACCTTTCTCTCCTTTACTTATAGATGATTGTCTTTATATTTATATATAAAATTAATAAAATATATTTACTTATCAAAGTTTAGTAATCTAATAAAAAACACACAGTAACTAAAACACCAAATCCAACAAACCACATCGCTAAACACACACCTAATACCCGATGCACAACAAAACACCGCAAAACCCAGAAATCCCCCCTACCCAAAATAACCCAAAAATAGCAAAAGAGCAGCAGGTAGTACCCAAAAAACAACAAAAACCCCCAAACTAGCCCCCCCCACACAACAATCAATCCCAACGACAAAACTACTAAAACCCAACCAAAATCAAACCCAACCGAAAAAACACAAAACCCCAAATAACCCACTAAAACCACCCCCGCTATACGAAACCAAGCCAAAAAACCCAGATTAACCCCGACACCCAACTTGTCTTAAGCCTTGTGATGCTCATTCTGCGAGGGTAGTAGCCAGATGAAGAGTCAAGAATATAACTGACACAAAACGACCCAACACCCCTGCAGCTGTTAAATAAGACATCTCTCACTAGTCTTATAAACATTATGCGATGTGCGAGACTCAAGGGACGCCCAGAAACCAGCGCAGAAGTCCCAAGACCAATCCCTACACACAACACCACCGTCGCCACTCCCCCAATCTCAAACATATAAGGCTTCAAAACAATGAAATGGTGATAAATGATACTAACTTAAATACCGCGCTAAGAGGCACGCCAGGTTACTAGATCATAACAAGAACAATCTATCATAACCAGGATACCCAGACCCCTCAGACTTATCCATGGTTACACCCCCCACCACTCCCACCACACCAGACCATCCCAAAGTCCACATGGGTACTAACTGACATGACACCACACACCCACCCTTCAACTACTAACACCTCCCAAACCAACGTAACCACGCCACCACCAGCTCCCCCCAACAATCACCCACACCAACCCTTTACCTCCCAACCCCTACCCATCCAACCCAACTACCGCTCCCACGCATAACATGTCCTGCAACTACCAAACAATATGTTAGTATAGCCAGATAAAGCCGACAAAGGTTAAATGCGGAACTCCAAAAACAAACACTAACTCCCATCCTAGAACTTTCCACAACACACACCCTCCACCAAAGCAACAACCCACCTACCAACATCAAATCCAAAACCCTACACCGCTCTACCACATAACACTCCCACCACCATCAGCCCCTCCACTATTATTGACTCAACAACTTAGACGACTATACTTGCGGAGTTAACAAATCAACACACGTACACTAAACCCGTCAATAACTCACCTAACAATACTCGCCATACTACACATTAACACCAACCAATAAATCCTTCCATAAATCAAACATACTACTACAGACACCCACCAAAACCTCACAAATTTCCTCAAAATCACCGCCTCCACTCGCGCGGGGTTATACCTCAAACCCTCACACAGATCCAGATACACGGTGAACCAAGCCGGCTCCACACCCCAGCCTCACCCTCTCATAAACAACCCACGCACTCCAAACCATCCACCTCCCCCCATTGACCCAAAAAACCAAGCCCTATCCACCTTCACCTCCAACTCGAACCTCACCCCTCAAACCGCTCCTCGGCGAACCCACATCTCCCCACACCCACCACCACACCAACACTCCATTCGGAGTCCCAACAATACTTCAATCCTCGCAAACCTAAAACCTACACCCCACAATACCCCATCGTACAACAGCCCACCACACTATACTCACTACACTTGTATCCTGTAGAACATTTTAAACAGCATCCACCACCACACCAACTCCTCCATTCCTACCCATATACACCCATTCGCACCATAGACCATACACCTCACCCCTACCCCACCACCCCAACAAAAGAGCCCACTCAAGCCACAGGCATAAGCTACACCAACCACCTTCACCCACCCCCCCCTCACCACCCAACACCACACTCAACCCATCCACACAACAACCCATCTCCACCCAAAAGCACCACCTCCAACACCCACTATACCTCCACCACCCCTCGCACACACCCCCACCAACAACTTCACAACGTACCGGGTAGCTTCTTAACGCCCTGCTACAATCATGCCAACTTCACGCCCTCTCCACACCACCACGAACAAATCAACCAACAGCCACACCCTACGTCCCACCTCCTTCCCCCCACCGATACCCCAGGCCAACTGTATCTAACCCCCATACCACACCCACCCTCTCACCCATCAACAACCGCAACCCCCCCACAATCCCATCCATCCGGCATCACCACCACCACCCAACCTCTCCCCCACCACCACCACCCCCTCACCAAGCTCACATCATTACCTCATCACCCCCCAACCTCACACCACACCCTCTCCACACACCCCATACCCCATACCCTGCCCTCGCTCCCACCAACCCACCCCCACACCACCTCCATCACCCTACACAATTATCCAATCATCCCCAACTCCACTAACTCAAACCAACAACACACCTCACAAAATACCCTTCCCACCCCAGCCCACCCCAACACTCACCAACCTCCACCCCCAGCCCTCCTTTTTTCACCTTCCCCCCAACCAATCCGCCAACACTCCCCCCACCACCCCTCCAAAACAACCTAACATTACCACAAACACTAAATACTCTACTACCAACCATAACCCACCACTCACACTGGAACCCACTCCCTACCACCAACTCCACCCTCCAAACTCATAACCCATCACCTTTCCCACCAACTCTCCACATCCATCACACCTCTCAACCCCCCCTTCACCACACCACAAATAATATAATTAATAATCACACAATGCAAACCACCCCCTCCCCCCTCCCATCCAAACCCACACACTGCCCACCCTCTCGCGCCCTCCAACCACAATCCCACACCGTGCACCATCACGACCACCAAAACCCGCCCATCGATCTACCGCCAAAACACCATCCAAATCCAACGACAACTTCTCCACCAGAAAAAGCAACCAATCCATACCATACAAAAACAACCTTCCACCTATCAAGCAGCCATATTACAAGCACACACCTTCTCCCACCTGAACCCCAACTAGCACTACCCCCACCCAAAAACCACCCACACCTCCTCCAAACACCCCACCACACAATCCTCCTTACCACACAAACTCACACCACCAAGAACCAAACTCCACACACCCACTCAAACCTACCGTAGCCACCATCCAACCCACCCACCCCCACAAACCCACCCACCACCAAAAACCACAAAGCACACCAACCACCACTCCACCCCACCCCACGCACCAACACACACCTAACCAGCACCACCACCCAATCACATCCCCACCCTAACACCCCCCTCCACCACCCACCCGCCCACACCTAACTCCAACCACACCCTTGACACCCCAACCCCGATTTCACCCAGCCAACACCACCACACCCCACATCCACCCCCACCCCCACCCCCAACAACAACACCACCCACCTACCACCCTCAATTACACCGACTCCCAACTCCTCCCACCAAACAAACTTACCCAACACCCACCCTCTACAAACCCACCCATACCCCCAAACCACCAATCACGACTCCCTGCACCCACCACCAAACCCCGCACCTCACACCATACCTCCCCATCTACCAACCCACAGTCCACCTCCAACCCCAAACCAGAACCATCCCACCACACCCCAACTCATCCTCCCCCCGCACAACCTCACCTCCACGGTCCCGACCCTTCCCTAGGCCAAGCCTCTTAGCTGTCCTGATCGTCCGGCTCCCCCATCTAATAAATTGGGCACCTGCCGGCAGAGACGTTGTGCAATACTACACTTATGAACTTAAATTATTATTAAAAAGGAACGTATTACCCTTCCCCCCTACCCCTCCCGCCCTCTACGGTTTTCCACCATTGGTATCAAGAGCCACGTCGCTCTAGTTTTCACACAAATGGTAGTTTTAAAATAGATAACGATCCAATGTATCAAATTAACCCATGAATGGGTATTAAAAAAAATAAAAAGTTGTTTTGATGTTCGATTCGTACCAATTTTGTTATAAATATACATCGAATACTAGCGTGAAAAAATAAAATTCTCAAATAAGAATTTGAATGTCAACCTATGTTTGTCTAAGTTGTAAGAGTAGAAATGATGTCCAAAATACGAAATTTAAGTGCTGGAATAACTTTTTAAAGTCCTATGTTCTACAATTAAGTTACAAATTGATTTTGAACCAAAAACGTGTTTTGGGGTCACTGGTGGCGGTCCCATAAATGTTCAGGCGGCCCCCAAATATATCTAGGGGCCGTCACCTTTATGGGGGCTGCCTGTCTGTTTCGTCAGTTTTTGGCAAACTTCGAAAATTCATATAAAATCAACCGTAAGTCCGTAGAAGTCGTGCCACCCACCATTTCAAAGATAATTGAGTCTACTTTCTTTTAAAGGAACTTCCAAGATTTCATTCTTAAATTAAATAATCAGAAATGCAAAATACTACATAGTGGTCAAAACTTTATGTTTCGTTTTGACGTAAAACTTATAATTTATTTTTTCTTTCAAGCCAAACATTTCTAGTCAATGTATCTTTGAAAAACGGTACATTTATATTTTCAAGACATTGATCTTGATTAATTTTTAAAATAGGGAGGAAATTATTTTATTTACGAATAAAATCAAGCTAAGTATATATTATTGTATTTAATACACAAAACGACGACGAATATCTTTATGTTCATGCTAAATGATTATGTGTATTTACTTGTATCTTATTTTTGTTAATAGATACTATTAAATGAGCATTGCTACTTGTAATTGAGCTACTTATTTATCTAAACACACATGCCATGTACACTATTTATTTGTTAATAGTTTTTTGGATTATGCCTAATAGGAATTACGTTAGATCTCTTGCGTTAAGTTGCAAAATTATTTGTGCACTGCATATAGGCATAGATTACTATATTTACAAGTGTTACATAAACATCTTGTAGATCATTTTGAGTGTAGTAACCCATTTAGAAATGAGAGTTAAATAGTTTGTCAAGTGTGTGGAAAAATAATGTCCTAAGATCATATTTTAAAACCCATCATTAAAATATTTCCAACACATTATCTCTCTTCCAACAAAATGTCTAAATATTTTCATCATCTTGCGTTGTTTGACCTCGGGTTGGTTAAACAAAATAAAAGATTGTATTAATACATTGGTAATTAAGTAAATGAAAATATATTTTTTTAACTTTGCTTGTGCTTGCATTTGTTCTAACATACACACATAATTATATTCTTTTTATAAACGTATAGTATTTTACAAAAGATGTGTGTTGTATAAAAATGGTTAAGAAAATCATTAATATACTCATAAAATGTCAAAAACTATGCATACTATACATATCAACAAATAGTTTTTCGCACAAGCAAAATATATGACAATCTTGAAGTAAGAAATTAACTTGTCATTATTCATAACCTCACCTCACAACTAGTCTTAGAATTAATGGAACACACTATGAAAATCTTTATTTGTTTTCTTTTAAAAAGAGTGTTCGTGAGGGTCAAGAAAGATTTCGAATATATATCGATTCATTATTCAAATTATGATTGATATTATTGTCGAATCTAATTGACAAGTTTTCGAGTATGGACAAGAAATCGGATTCTTATTTGTCTAGCTTTAAGATTATATCAAAATATAACAAGAGATATTATCTTAAACCTACATACTCAATCACACTCGATTGATATGAAAATAACGACATCCCTTTCCAAGATGATAAGAATATGCATCAGATCATAACTCACACTTGTGTAGATGATGTCATATTGAGTCTACTTGTCCAATAGTTGTGTTCCAAATATTTGGAAAATATATGCATAAAATACACAATGAAGTAGGATTGACGACTTGAATATTTCATCCAAAATACTCAAGTAATTTACCTTGCAATGCAATTGGTAAAGTCGTTGTTTCTGAAAAGCCAAACATGAGTAAATACACAACATATGTAACTTTACTCAAACAATTCAAAAGCACAACTCAAAACTCAAACTATCTTCTTATCAAAACTCTCTCTTACTTTACCAAATAAACATAATATTTCTTCCTTACAAAATGAGAACCCTTTAACCATCTAAGGTTAGGATTAGGAAGAATTGAACATATTTCACAAACCATTAGCGTGCTTTCTTTCAATAGGTGATTGTAAGGGGATTTTGAATATGACGATGATTATTATTCAAACGATAATCAATTTCATTATTCAATCCATTTACAAATTTGGAATATGAACATGAAATTGAGATTAGGATTTATCTAAATCACGGAAATATCAATCAAATGACCATAGACATTTTCCCGTGTCTACATGTTTAACCCTTCCTCGGTTATTACATGAAATCACGAACTTAATTGCAAGACAACAAGATTAGTCATCGAATTACAATTCACACTTGCAATGAAGATGTTTCATTGAGTCTAAAGTGTTCAAAAGTTGTGTTATTAGCTATGGTCAAATTGTACATGCTAAACTTAACACACTCTAAGTAGGATTGACGACTTATAAATTTCCATCAGGAAACTCATAAGTACTCCAACTTGATAAGCAAGACTTGGATGTCATTTCTGAAAACTTAAACCGAGAACCCTTATAATTTATATAAGTTTCTCTTAATAACCTAATATCAACACCATCTCACAAATAATGGAAAAATGATCCTTGCCCAAATTTGGCACCTCCACGGATCGATGGACCTTTTGTCTTAAATTCATCTTCAGTTTAGGTAGATCTGCCCTATGGCATTAGATTTAAACATCTTCCTCTTGTTAAATCTCTTACTTAAAAGTCTAACATAGATGTAACTAAACTTTAGTTAATCATCATTATATTTAAAAAGAAACAAACACAAGATCTATAGAGGTAAATAACCTTAATTGGATTTCTTTCATAAAAGACATGAAAAGGTGCATTCTTTGAACACCCTCAATATAGAGCATTACACATTGTCACTTTTAAGCATACTCCTAGGTCCTAGATGACTCATTCTTTCTTATAGCTATAACAACTTACTTGCTCTCTCATTCAACCTTATAATTCCACACATCTTGATTAGGATTATGTGAACCAAAATTAAAGTACGTTAGTTGAGTCATAGTAGTCCTTGTATGAAAAGACAAAACAAATTTTTATCTTTGCTACACTTCATTAGGCAAATATAGGAATTCTATTTTGTCTAACATGAGAATGACTACTAAAGAATCTATAGCACTAGAAATTCAATTTGACCTAACGGTTAAATAGCTTCCAAGAGTGAAGTTGAGTTTATGGTATAACCCGTAAAAATGGTCGTGTTTAACCTAAATTGAGCATCACTAGTGATAGTCTCATATTCATTCTCTAATTTGAATAAATGACTCCTCCTAAATATGCCTAATGATAGTCTACATCGATAAATTAAATCATGTTAGTTGAGTCATGTTAGGCCCTCTATGAAAAGATAATACAAATTTTATATTTGATACACTTCATTAGGCAAATATAGGAATTCTATTTTGTCTAACATGAGAATGACTACTAGAGAATCTATAGCACTAGAAATTCAATTTGACCTAACGGTTAAATTGCTTCCAAGAGTGAAGTTGGGTTCATGGTATAACTCGTAAAAATGGTCGTGTTTAGCCTAAATTGAGCACCACTAGTGATAGTCTCATATTCATTCTCTAATTTGACTAAATGACTCCTCCTAAATATGCCTAATGATAGTCTACATCAATAAACTTTGTATCTCATTAGGAGTGCACACTAAGCAAGTAGATATTAGGTTTCTTCTTAGTCAATCTAGACTACTTGCATCTCACATATGTGCTTTGAAGTTTCATGATGATAACGTGCTCTCATGTAATGCAATTATATGCTTTCATGCTTATCTTAATGCTCAATGTTTATTTGCTTAACTATTGAATGCATGTCTGTTGTAAAAGCGTTTGCCTTTTTCTAGCAATTTAGATAAAATATTCCTTAGTTTATCTAAATAACACATGCTCCTAAGTGCTAAATGCTAACATGTTTTACATGATGATTGCATTTAAAATTATCACATTCTGTATGCGTCATTTTACATAACTTACGTGTTAATTGTGCACCTACACTATGTTAGTTTAATGTATGACAATTAATTATAAAAGTCTTAATTTTGTTCATACAATTTAATCTTGTTGTTTTTGTGTGTGAATGCTTAGATAAAATTGCATGATTATTATTTTTTTTTATATATCTATGCATCCTATCTAGGTATATGTATATTTATATATGTACGTACTATTTTTATATATACTATATATATATATATATATACTATATTATTAATATTATATATATATATATTATATATATATATATATATATATATATATATATATATATATATATATATATATATGTATGTATGGTTTATTTATATATATATATGTATGTATTTATATGTATGTCTGTTTAGATATATAGGTATGTATATGTATATTGTATATATTTATATATATATATATATATATATACTATTATATATATATATTCTCACACTATAATATTTTCCTTCGCGTCCGCGTCACAAATCTAAAAAGTCAAAAGAGTCATAGAATGGTCTTAAATCTCCTTGAGTCTTCATTCACACCTTCCCTTAATCATCATCTCCATTTCTTCCAAATCATCCACTCTTTCGTCAAGAAAAGGTTAGATACTAATCTAACGCTCCTCCAAGTAGGTTTGACAACTTGAATATTTCATCCGAAATATTCAAGTATCTTTAACTTGCAATCGCAAATGTTAAAGGTCATATCCGAAAATTCCTATTCAAGCCGTTTAACAACATAAGTTAAAACGCTCTTCTTTCTATTCGACGAAAACATTCTTTCTCTTCGATGAAAGCATTCTTTCTCTTCGACGAAATATTCTTTCTCTTCGACGAAAACACTCTATCTCTTCGACGAAACATTCTTTCTCTTTGACGAAAACATTCTTTCTTTTTGACGAAAACATTCTTTCTCTTCTACGAAACATTCTTTCTCTTCGACGAAAACATTCTTTCTCTTCGAAGAAAACATTCTTTCTCTTTGATGAAAACACTCTTTATCTTTCGATCACACCTCTTCCTTCTCACTCAACCACGCCTCTACAACCATAGAGATGGCTAATCTCTTTCCTCTACTATTTCCGCTACCACCTTTAAGATAACCTTATACCTCGTCATATGATTGTTTTATGAACATTCACAATACTCGAGAAGACCACCATCCATCTTGACATTGTCAAGCTCGTCGTCTCTATCTTCGTTTGTTTTCTTTATTATTATTATTATTTTCGCGTACGAAACACACCGAAGATACGTCATCATTTCCTTCGGGACAATGTCCAAAAGGAAACATCTCCATCGAAAAGGTTGTGTATGAAGATAACATCGCCGACAATCTTTCTTTACCCCCCAAGCGTGAGTCGTTAAATTATCTTCGTCAAGGTTTAGGAATGATGGAACACATTCCATAAATCGTTCTCTTCTTTTCTTCTAGTTTCGATTCTAGTCCGTGTTCCATTCCATGTTGTGACAACTTAACTACTTCATCCGAAGTACTTTAAGTATTTTTAATTAGCAAAATACAAATTAAAATGTCACTCTTTTCGAAAAAATTCATCAATTTCTCCAAACATCCCTCCTGTTGGCGGTTCGGCGGCCCCTAGATCTATTCTGGCGGCCCCCAGATATATCTGGGACCGCCGGCAGCAAGCTTGTAATACCGCTCATTCTTTTATTAATCCATTACCAAACATTTCCTCTCTTTTGCTATGAGCTGACATCTACTCTACACCCAAACCTATACCCAATATCTCTCTATAGATGAATAGGTCATCCTCATATCCTAACACTCTTAAGCATCGTTGCTTATGTTTTCAAGAGTCAAGTGAATTTCATAATGAAATGCGTCTCATTATCAAACACATTCCTTACATTTGATAGACTTACAATCCATCACTCCACAATAAATCCTCTCACATACAAACCTTTGTCCTTACATCTCGCATACGTCTTGTCTCAAATTCATAGACGATTCTTCTCACTCCTAAACGTTTCTTCTCTCTTCTAGTAGTCGTTTCACTTCTAATAAGTCTCATCTTCTCTAATGTTTCTTCTCACTTCTAAACATTTCTTCTCTCTTCTAATAGTCTTGTTCCTATTAGAATTCCTCCTATATCCCTTGACAACTTAATTATTTCATTCGAAATATTTAAGTAATTTGCGTAATGCATATGTCACTCCTTCGTTAAACTTTCCACTTTCTAAAAAGTGAAGAACATAAAGAAGATATTAAATCTTCAAGTGTTATTGAGTCACCACATTGTTGAGTCTCTCATTATTATTCCACCATGAAAGAACTACCACCTCATTTCACACCCCACTTTGTTCCTCAACATTGTCAACCAACAAAACACAAAACAAACCTTTAAATTCCCAATCATCTACCTTTGTCTCGATAGGATCATATGCACATCGATTGTTAGTGCAAATGATATATCAATCTTTTCTATCAACCTCTCGTCAACACGTTCCTTCTTTAGTATCGCTCATCCTTTCCCACTGTTTCGGCGTATTGATCTTTTTCTTCTCATCCAAGAGCATATCTTCCCCTCCTTTTCATATTTTTCCTTTTTATCCGTTGAATTATATATTTTGGCATATTTCATCGAGATTATTAAGTGTCTTTCATATACCTTTAAAAAAGTCTAGTCTCATTAATATTTTGTGTCATCAATAAACGAATCACATTTCGCTTTATTAAAGTCTGGTCGAATCTTAGTCATTGAACATACGTCTCGAATCTTTTTATTTTAATCATTTAGGTTGTTGATTTTGAAATAATAGTTGCATGCGTCTAGTTTCTAATTCTTTTTCAAGGTGTCATATTTTAGAATAAAAAACTATTAATGTGCATTTTCATAGTTCTATGCTAATCATCTTGCTATATATATCATTTATATAATGATATATATATTTATATATTATATTTATAACTATATATTTTGCCCTTGTCTTTAACTTTGTTTTGTCTGCATCACCATTATAGCTTGATTCCTTGGTGACCAAAACAAGGGGGAGGCATAACCAAGGGGAGCACTTACAGCTTCCTATTATTTAAATTGGAATTATCGAACCAGTATACGTTTTGATGAAAATTTTATTTGATACCATGGATGTCCGCCTAGATCTATTATTTCAAGGAATAGGGACGCAATGAGCAAAAGGGGGAGCTAGGAGATATGTGGGTAAATATCAAGGAGTTGGTTAAACCGTGATAATAGAAGACTTCACTGGGATGATGCAAGCTCACCTTTATAGGATATAGTTTTTTTCTGGGGATTGTAATTTTTAGATGATGGGCTCATTCATACTCCAAATACTTCACTTCTTCCTTGAAACACAAAAACCATCTCAACATTGTATCTTCTCATGCTTGTCGTCTATTCCTCCAACATATACTTTGGATCAACCTACTTTTTCCCTCATCCTTCCTCATCTTTACACCAAACGTACCCGACCTTCTTCTCTTGCCACTTCTCACATTCATGACCCTTTTCAAACTAACACATATTAGGAAAACACATAAACCTTCAACATTTATTTCTCATATCTTCTCCTCATACCTTAAACCTATATACTTGGAGCACCTATCCTCTTCTTATTCCTCCAACATATATACTTGGAGCACGTACCCTCTTCACATGTCTTCTTATAAACATTATATGCTCCAATCATAATCCATATTATGCCTTTTTGCTTCGACAAAAGGGGATAGAGGGAGTGTAAACGAGTAATTTTAATCTTTTACTATGTGTTATAATTTAATATTGAATGTCTTCATCAAAAAAGGGGAGATTGTTAGTGCTAATATTATGATATTTAATCTATCACGAGTCTCTTATGTTTTGATGCGACAAACATGTAACCTTGGTTACATAACGTAAAGTACGCAAGTTATCGTAATCACAAATCATAATGCATTACATGCATCAACAAAGCGATGTTCAAGTCTGCATCAACACCGATATTGTTTGCACACGACGTAAATCAAATAAGGTATGTACAAAAAAATTAAACTTGTATGGAATGATCTAAGGAAAAATCTTTTATGCTGAACCATTACATTTCTACAATAAGTATTTTTCACAAAAATAATTAACACAAAATCTTTTTGTTTGGATTAATGTTTTCTTAAAACGCTATGTACCGACAGTTATATTAGTACCGACAGTACTCAAGTGTTAGTACTGCTAGGTTGTTAGTACGTTAGTAGTAAAATAGTTAGTACCAATGCAGAAGATATTTTAAATGACTATTTGTGCGATATTTGTAGAAAGTCATGTAACGACTTTTAGGGTTTTATCCTTGGTCTATAAAAGGATTAACTAATTGACATAGTTAAAAAAATATCCGAAATAGACATTAAAAATCACACATATAATCTAGTTAACAATCTGTAACTGCTCAAGAACATTTTAACAATTTAATAAAGTTGTTATTCAGTTGTTCATTGTTCTTCTTAGTACCTGTGTTAAGATTCCGCATTAACACATAGTATTCATAGTCATTGTTTCTACATAGTCATTTGTATTTATACATCTTGGCTATCATCCTTTATAGGCTGCAAAGATCCATTCAGTTTATCAGGACCTTCAAGTGGTATCAGAGCTTTGAGAAACTCTGAACAAGAAGAACAGTTAAAAACCAGTTATTCATCTCCAACCAACAAATCTAAACATGTCTGAAACACAAGATGAGAATCCACCACCACCACCTCCACCAGCAACACAACAAACACCAACACAACAAACTCCTCATACAGTCTCAACCATCAAGCTGCCTATTCTCAAAAAGGGAGAATATGATATATGGGCTATGAAGATGGAACACTATTTGGCTCATACAGACTATCCAATTTGGGAGGTTATCCAAAATGGGAATGGTCTTGTGTCAGTCACAACTGATACATCAGGACAAATTAAAATTTTACCTCCTAAATCAGCTGAAGAAGTAGTGGCCAGAGAAAGAGAAAGAAAAGCTAGGACCACCTTGCTAATGGCCATACCAGAAGATCATCTAGCTAAATTCCATAAGATGACTGATGCAAAAGAAATGTGGAATGCCATCAAATCCAGATTTGGTGGAAATGATGAATCCAAAAAGATGCAGAAGTACATCTTGAAGCAACAGTTTGAAGGATTCACTGTATCCAACACAGATGGGATTCACAAAGGCTATGAGAGATTCCAAAGTCTTCTCAGCCAGTTAGAGATTCATGGAGCAGGTGTATCTACTGAAGATGCAAATCAGAAATTTCTAAGATCTCTACCTTCTGCTTGGTTACAAGTTTCCTTAATTATGAGGAACAAACCAGGAATGGACAGTCTCAGTTTTGATGACTTGTACAACAATCTAAGAGTCTTTGAAAATGATGTAAAAGGCTCTACTGCATCATCTTCCAACTTGCAAAATATAGCATTTGTTTCTGAAAACACCAGCAGTACTAATGATGTTAGTACCGCTTATGGTGTTTCCAATACTTCTGGTCAAAATTCAAAGCTTGAACAAACATCATCATATTCCTTGCTTGCAAGTCAATCAAGTACTCCTCAACTGAATCATGAGGACTTAGACCAGGTTGATGAATATGACCTTGAAGAAATGGACTTAAAATGGCAAGTGGCAATGATCTCCATGAGAATAAAGAAGTTCTACAAGAAGACTGGTAGAAAGCTACAGTTTGATGCAAAAGAACCTGTTGGTTTTGATAAAACCAAAGTGGAATGCTACAACTGCCACAAAACAGGGCATTTTGCAAGAGAGTGTAGAACAAAGGAAGATAACAGGAGGAGGGATGGATGGAATCCTGGAAATAAAGATGGGAGCAAAACTGGAAAGAAAGAAGAGTCTAAAGCATTGGTGACAGTTGATGGAGAAAGTGTTGACTGGACAACTCATTCAGAAGATGATGAAAATTTTGCTTTCATGGCTAGCAACAGCTCAGGATCAGACACACAGGATAATCCACATAGAACTCTAAAGAATAAAGGAATTATTGATAGTGGATGTTCCAGGCACATGACAGGGAACAAGGCTTACCTTGCTGACTTTCAAGACTTTAATGGTGGGCCTGTTGCCTTTGGAGGTAGTAAAGGCTATATTACTGGTAAAGGGAAAATAAAAACTGGTAAGTTAGATTTTGAGGATGTAAGCTTTGTGAAAGAACTTCAGCCTTTCAATCTCTTTTCTGTGTCACAAATGTGTGACAAAAAGAACAATGTTGGGAATAAATCTTCATAGGACTTAATACTGCCAACAGTACTAAAGGAGTTAGTACTGCCAACACAAAGTTAGTA
>BQNB010049226.1:2726-42145 GCA_026074375.1 Tanacetum coccineum
GAGTTGCTGAATATGATTATGACATGTACTTGAGCTTTCTAACTGAATACATTCACTTTTATTTGATGTTGAATGTTTAACTTTTAGGCTTGAGTATGAACATGTGTCTACGAATTTAACGATGTTGGAATGAGGTCGTTACTACATCGTCTTAACCTGCATTTAAATGTTAGTGATAAATAGCAGATATGGACAAATATGGCTTTGTCATTCGTCGAAGTTTGATAACGTTAACCTCCGGTTCCGTGAGGACCGACCTGTGATCAGGTAAATTCATTTAAAAAATCTCCTTGACCGGGTTTCCAGCTTAAAGCGTAAGATCCTCTAACATAGATGTATTAGTGTCCCTGGGTAGATCCCTCCAGTTCTGGTTGGATCATAGGACTTATTCCTAACTTTTACCACCTTATGACTTCATCGACGTCGTGAGTTAATTGGTTATTGGGTATAGAGATCGAACCATAAAACCATTAAAAATCAATCAAAGTGTTTGATATAAATCAAACTTTTAACACTTTGAGAGTTTCATTCTTTTGAAATGCTCCCCTTACACATGTACATCTATATTCGAAATTGTTTCACACATGAAGGAAAGAGTTAATTATATGCACTTAAACTCTTGAGTCTTATAGATCACATTTTCTCTCCTTGTGGAAAATAATAAATCACTTAGTATTTTTTAATACCAATTGATTAAAATTTAAGACATGAAAAGTTTTACAGGGGAAAAATGATACCACAAATTCGCATGAAATATTGGAATGGTTATGAAAAATGTTCCATTGGCTCCCCTTCAACAATATATTTGTGTCATTACTTAATAAAAATTTAACACCAAATGTTAAAAATAATAAGACACCACAAATATGTTAAAGATAGAGTTAAGGTGCCTTAGTATAACACACGTAGTATAAGGACTAGTATGCTAAACCGTTCACAAGTAGACGTTATCCGAAGATAAACGCGAGAGTATTCAAGAATACCCAGGTGCATAGTGGTGCTAATGTAACATTAACCTTGACTGACCACTGTTTACTCCACTGAATGTTTTTGGATACATAAAAATTGACATTTATGAGATGTACCCAAAAGAAATTAAAGGTTTTGGTTTTAAAAGCTCCCCTTCAAAACTTGATCCATATAAATATGACATTTTTAAGAAAAAATTGATACCACAATTTTTAGAAATTATTTGAGGAAGAGAGTGTTGAACACACAATTTAAAAGATACCACAAATATTGAAAGATGCCAAAAGTATTATACCATGAGCATTTGACATTTAAAGTACTTGAAAATTTGTGTTCAACAATTTTGAAAACAATGAAAGAAGATTTCTATTCTTTTCTAAAGCGCATTGAAGCGTACAGTTTCCTGCGACATTTGGGTCCGGGTTACGGTCTGTAGTAACTGTAATCCATTCAGAAAATTAGAAATGATATGTTTTAAAACGTTTAAACTCTTGCTCGAACTTCATTTACACACCCGTGTCAATGTTAATCAACATTTCTAGGTATGTAAATGTTATCGATTTCAAGAGACGTGTCGAGAAAATTCTCTTTCGTATTTTTGAAATGTTCTGATTTTATATTTTGTTTTTATAGATTTTATATTTATGTATTTTGCTTTTCAATAATTATATAGAAATCGATGTTTGATAGATCAAACAGATTCATTTGCCAGAACCTCCAGTTCTGTTGGAGTCAAACATCTCATACTGAGTCGTCTGACGAGGTACTGAAACCTATCTTGTGATAGAGCTTTAGTAAATAGGTCAGCTAAATGGTATTCAGTTTCAACAAATAATAATTCAACAATACCCTTTTCAACATATTCCTTTATAAAGTGATATCTAACATTAATGTGCTTGGTGCGGGAGTGTTGAACCGGGTTTCACGAGATGGCTATGGATGCCTTTGAGTCACAATACATAGGTATTTTATCAAAGTGAAAGCCATAATCTGTGAGTTGAGTTCGCATCCAGAGGACTTGAGCACAACACGTAGATATAGACACATACTCGGCTTCGGCTATTGACATAGAAGTGCAGTCCTGCTTTTTGGACAACCAAATAACGAGCTTATCACCACCTAGAAATTGTATACCGCCAAAAGTGATTTTGTGTGTATCAAGACAACCTGCACGACCCGAGTCTAAAAAAGCAGTTAGTTCAAAACCGGTGTCCTTCGGATACAAGAGTCCTATATGAATGGTATTCTTTGGGTACCGAAATATCCGTTTAACCTCCTTGAGGTGCTTTTCTGTTGGTCTCGCTTGATAACGCGCATAATAACATGTTGCATGTACAATATCTGGTCTACTTGTTGTTAAGTACATGAGTGACCCGACCATGCTACAATATTTCGTTTGGTCTACGAGAGTTCCACTCAAGTCAACATCTAGGGGTTTAGTAGCCATTGGTGTACCAATGCTATCACATGAGGTCATACCTTGCTTTTTAAGTATCTCTTGAGCATACTTAGCTTTGTTTATAAAGATGCCACATGAGGATTGGTAAATCTGAAGTCCTAAAATGAATTTCAGCTCCCCCATCATAGACATTTCAAACTTGTTATGCATTAATTTTTAAAACTTTTTAGAAAGATTTGGGTTTGTAGACCCGAAAATGATATCATCAACATAAATTTGCACAAGTAATATGTCTTCCCCGTGTTTAATTATGTACAGAGTTGGATCAATAGAGCCTTTAGAAAAACCTTTGGATACCAAGAATTTTGAGAGCTCATCGTACCACTCTCTTAGAGCTTGCTTAAGTCCATAAAGTGCGTTTTTGAAACGGTAGACTTTGTCGGGACGATGTAGATCTACAAATGCATCTGGCTGATTGACGTACACTTCTTCCTTTAGAGGTCCGTTAAGAAAAGCTGTGTTGACGTCTATCTGGTAGACAGGAAATGATTTGTGTGCAACATACGCAATAAATATCCTGACTGCTTCCAATCGAGCAACTGATGCAAATGATTCTTCGAAGTCTATTCCTTCTTCCCGGCGATATCCCTTAGCCACAAGACGTGCTTTGTTGTGGATTACAGTGTTCTCTTCATCACATTTATTTTTCCATATCCATTTCATGTTGATAACATCATTGTAGTATGGTCTGTCGACTAATTCTCAAACATCTAGTCGCTTAAAATGATGGAGTTCCTCTTGTATCGCTTCTATCCAAGCATGATCAACCATTGCTTCTTTGATGTTCTTTGGTTCTGCTCGAGTCACGGTGAGTGAAAACATACACATTTCGGCATCAGTGTCTAGTTGTCGTCTTGTTCTAACTGGTTGTTGTGGAAACTAGAAGGGGGGTTGAATAATTTTACAGTTTTAAAATTAAAACTTAGATTGTCTACTTATGTGAAGTCAACAGATATACACAAGTGTATATGATAACGATGTAATAAACGAATAAGTAAATTTGGAATATAAATAAGCAAAGATAGGAAAGATCAAATCGATGACACAATGATTTATAGTGGTTCGGCTACGAAGCTCCTCTTCATCCTACTCTACTCTCCAAGTACCTAACTTGAGATTTTTCTTCACTATGTCAGCAAGCTCCCTTTAGGCAGAGAAAACCATACACGCTTCTTATACTTTTTCTGGTACTAAGCTAAATACCGAGTTCTACTTCGAGATAGAACAATCTAACACACTATGTATTTTAAGGCCTAAAATACTAACCTATCATACACATATGATACACACAACACAAGAGATTGAGGATAGATAAATATCACAAAAGTGATGACATAACTAGACTAATAACACTTGAAGCTTGACATCTTCGTTAGTGTTCTTTACTAAAGAGTGAAATGATTTGATCACTTATAATGGATTATGAAACAAGTATAATGATCAAAGAGTGTATGAAAATAAAAAATCTAGAAAGAAAAATATTGGAAAGGTTTCTCTAAAATGAAGACATGAGATTGGTATCTATAGCCAACATCTAAAATTCAAAATCTGGTCCAACAGCTAGTTCGCACGGATCCACGGACCCACCAAACCCTGGATTCGTCTTTGGTTTTATTGGATCCGTGTGGTGCAGCTGGGACAAATTTTATCTTTTTGTGATTAACCCCAAATCTTAACAAAATATTCTTATGTACTTAAAAATCATATTTATTAGATTCTTCAAGAAGGAAAATATTTCTTAACATAAATAAGGAAAGATTTTCTAGATTTGAGAAGATTTGAAAAAATTTGGAAAGATTGTTTCCATTTATGGTTAATCCTATTTTGTCTTACATGATTAATAAACTAGCTTATAATTAATCACGTGTTTACTTGAAGTCATTTGATTCGAAAAGGTTTATGTAAATGATTAACTTTAAACGCAATAGAAAATATTTTTATTTGATCATTAACTACGTTTAAAAATGTCATATTCATACCTTAAGTGATTTGTCGTTGTCAAGTCAACTTACGACTAAATAACTTGTTTACGTAAACTTTTACGTAGTATGACATTATAGTTGTTATTATCAGAACATGAAGATCATTAATTATAAATATCGTTTTTACGTGAATAGTTGTATTAACAATCTCCCCCTTTTTGATGATGACAAAATATAAACTCATATTTATTAAAAGTTACTAAATAAGTATTTAGTGGTTGAGTTTACATATCTTCTCCCCTTTTTTGTCGAAGCAAAAAGTGTTGTACATGCGCGCCTTGCAAGTCGTATTTTAACGAATGCTAAGTAACTTCGTGACGAATGCAAAATAAAAAATAAAGATGAATTTGCAAGTGCTCCCCCTCGGTGTATGCTCCCCTTTGTTTGGGGTACCAAAGAATCGAGCTATAGAGGCATGCAACAAAAAAAGTTAGTAGACAAACAAATATATATAGCAACAACACATATATATATAAGCAATAAACAACCACCATCATCACAACATAACAGTTAATAACGTTAATTTCATTATAAGAGAAGAAACATAAAATTGGGCATAATGACAAAATAAATTAAAAAGACTACAACTAAAAAAAATCAAAATAAACTATAAAAAGAAAAACATCTTTATGGTGGGTTGGTTGAAGCGCCAAGGCGATTAGTGCGGAAAGTATGGTGGGTTGGTTGAAGATCCAAGGTGGTGTTTAATGTAGGAGCATAAGAAGTAAACTCCTTCTTGTATGCGTTGAAGTTGTTCTATTTTATTGTTGCAACATCTACATGTGATGAGATGAGGGTCGTAGTTGGTTTTTGGAATCAAGTGATCCATTTAGTCGTGTGAGGATGGTTTGTGGTTTTGCGGAGTGTGTTCTTATATGTATTCGAACATGAGATGTATTTCTCGTAGTAGTAGTCTGATTTCACATCGGGGGGAACTATAACAATGACATGTCAAGTATTAAATATGTGCAAGTCTTTCTTCTAAGACTTCAAGAGGAGGGTTGTTTGAATTATTTTGGTTAGAGATTTGGTTTTTGGTAAGGATACCTCAGTAAAAATATGTAAAACCGATAAAGTTATTACAACTAGAATGTGGTTTGAAGTACCTAACATTAACCTCAAGCTAAATAGCTTGATGAAACATCTAAAACTAGTACTTATAACATGCCATAAACACTTACAACTCTAGAGACAACTATTATTGAAACTAGAACAATTGACTCATCAAAACAAGTTAACCAGTAGCAGCCATGAAAGTAGACGAACTTCCAACAGTTTTTGTACTTTAAAATACATTAGCTAATTCATCATACACATTTTCAACTTCTTCATCATCTTCATCATCCAATCAAATAAGAATTAGACATGGTGAAATTACCTTTCTAGTAGAAGTATCTGTATCTTCAACAGAGATGACGATTTAGATGAATTACCACATTAGAACTCACTTCTTTGGTGCGATTTATTCGCCTTAAGGCTCATACCTAACAATTTTTTTAAACTGAGGGACCAACACAAATTGACCACAATTAGTAGACTTGGATTTACCCTTCTTTTTCTTTTTACCCACATTTGATCCATCATTATCTTTTCCACAGTAGGAAATAACAACACAGAATAACAATGTATGAGGACTCGACACCTTTTTATGTCCCCGCCCCCTCAAAATAAAATGGTCATATTATGACCAAATATCTACATAGGTCGCAACGATGAGGCTGCCACTCATATTCAATATATCTGTATTTAAAATAATAAACCGAAACCCTCAATTAAATGGACACCCAAAGTAAGACTATCTTTAAGATCATCACCAGCATTAATTTCAATCAAACATCGGGCAAAACTACTTATCCCCTATGACTCAATGCACATCGAGGAGGTATATGAATCAAGCATAATAGGCTTACCAATATGAGACGCGATAATGCTTAAACCATCTTCCAAAAAGACCTGAATAGGAACATCATGAATTCTAACCATACCAGAATACGGGTTAACTCTTCCTTACATAAACGCGTATTCAGAGACCATTTCTTAAGAATGATAGGGCTGTTACGGATCATCCATGGCCCATTCTCAAGAACATCCTCCAAACCTTTTAAAGTTTTGAATTGAAAAAATAAAAAGCCTTTGGAGTGCATCATTATTCTAGTCAAACCATATTTACCCCAGTTATTTCGAACGTAGTATTCCACAACCGGAAAGGCAATACATTTACCAATAAAATATCCATATAAAGTATTAGCAAATCGTGTACTAACCGTTTCAACAACCTTTCTCGGTATAGAGACATTTGCACCTTCACATAGATTTTCAAAAAATAACGAACGAAAGTTTGCCTTTGATTTAATTAGTTCCGGCTTTGACCCTCCCGCTGCACCTACATAAGAGCTTGGTTTCTCATGGATATCAACAGATTGAACAATAGGGTCATTAGGTGAAACCTCACTAAACATATTATCATTAGCATTTAGAGTACCCTTTGACTTACATTCTGCCACAAGAGTATTCCACCTAGTACTAATGTTATCCAGCACCTCTTTATGCGCATCACGAGTTATTTCTGACCACACTGCGTATTTACCCAATTCCAAATCCTTGGTGAAGTCATCAATCTTCTTTAAAGTTGTAAGAGACACATCAAGAAATTCAGCAACAACATCACTTTTACCCGAATCTGAAGAATAACCACTCGTCGCATTAGGGTTTTCAGTCAAAAGAGCATCCCACATAGCCCAAATGGTTTCCATAACCTCTGTACGATTTTCACTAGTTAAATCTGACCACACCTCGAGTTTACCCAGATCAATGGCTTTAGTAAGGCTATCAATGTCCCCAAGTGTATTTAGTGTCACACCTTTTAAAGCAAAAACATTAGCCATACCAGGAACACACGGCACTCAGGGAGAGCTTGAAACAAGATAACCCATGATCTTGACAGTCTTATCCTCATTTGTACTTTGCGTATGAACATTACCATCACTCATCATCTCGAAATTAGGGTTACGTCAAACCCTAATTGGCATGCGTGGCTGTGAAAAAAAACATTGCCAATATCCTTCTCCTTTATACGATGCAGCCTATCTGCGATCTCCTCCATATTTAAATCGCCAAACTTTTCAATTAAACCCTAATCGACCAGCCTTGAAAGAAAACAAAGAATAATCACAAATAAACAAGTAGATCCACGTCTATCACAAACGAGATTGGCCCTAAACTGGGGCACATTTTATATAGAACAAAACAAACTAACCGACTTCCATATTTAATAGGGGCAGATTCTTTGAATACCTAATGAGTTGTGTTTGGTGAGATGTTCTTGAATGATTTTCCTTTTGAGTGTGGGTGTTGAGTCATTGAATGAACTAGACATTTTTGTGATCTAGGGGAAAAGGAATGAGACTGAATGGTTTGGAGTATTTTTGTAATCTAGTACAATTCTAATCTCGATTATGTTTATGATTCAAAATTTGTAATTGGAATGTGTAATGAGAATTAGCATCTTTTGAATAATGATTATTTTCTTTATTAAATTTCCGCTTAAAGTTATTTTTTGGAGGATGGAGGATCACTATCCATGATGAGTTACATCATTCCTAATCCTAATCTTAAATAATTAAATATTTCATGTTTAAAGGTTTAGTTAATATATCGGCTAAGTTATTGATGTGTCTCGCGACTACTAGTTTTAAATTTATAATACAAATTAACAGATAAAGCTAAGAACACATGGGCAAGTATGACCCTTCCGTATGTAGCTAGTTTTGGTTGGTAAGCCGAGGTCGATCACTAGGATTTGGGTATTTTCAATCGTAAAGAATCTATGTAATAACTCGTAACACGAAAGTGGTAAATTGGTTATCATGTCCCAAAATACCATATAATTAACAACTAACATTAAAATGATAAATTAAACGAAAGCGCAATCAATATAATTAAAACTACTTGTTTGGAACTAGTATTCATATCAATGGAGTGTTGGAGATTCGGGTAAAACTTTAGCAATAGCACACAAAATCAAAAGTAGACAATTCCAATCAAATGGTCATATCATGAAATTCCATATATCACGGTTTAGATTAACAAACCCTTTTGATCTATGATCATTATTATAAACCGATTCATTGCAAGCCATTTATGAGAAGTATGATTTTACCGATTTGTTCATTAGATCCCTTTCAACCTATACTCTAGATTAAACTTTTATGATTCCATATAACTTGTTTATCCATAGTTTCCAATTATGAAATACCAAACATATTCGCGCTCTAATATTTGGAACAAACTACCGTAACACCCCCAAAATGGGCCACAGCAGAATATGATGTTCCGGGGGTATTACTTCATGGATCAATATCAAAAGATATGAGAATGACCATTACAGGGGTCGTTTAAGAACTGATACATTGGATTTCATAAATGGTTCGTTACAAAAAGCTCATGGGCTTAATTTGTTTGTCTTATAAGAGTAAAGATTTCACAACATAACAATGTTCCAAAATGTAATGCATGCAAATCTTTATGAAAATGACTTCAAATGACGACCAGCCAATGTATCCGTGACTTGTACCTTATTGACCTGAGAAAACATGTTTAAACTGTCAACAATAATGTTGGTGAATTTATAGGTTTATAAATTAATGAACATGATATCAAGATTTCCTTGTAATAGCGTAACAAATACAATATCCCAAAAATATTACGCTATGCACTAAATCTCATGACACCGATACTAAAACACTGTATTGTATATCAAATACAAATGCATAAATGACTTTGCCCAATGTAGATGTTCAACCCATAACATCCATGATTTCAAATGGTATACGTTCGTCGTTCCCGGCCAACCGGTAAACTAGCAAGCGCTACTTGCCCGAACGGGGATGTTAATCCCAAATAGATCTATTCATAACATTCGCGCTCACATAATGCAATTAACAATTACATTTATGCAATTAACAGTTCATGATATGGTCCTCACGTTCCCGGGTAAACTCAGGACCTCGTTTAGAGTTACATCTAACCTTTATGATAGGAATGCGACTCCTCTTCAATTGCTTGATTTCCCGATCCATAACTTCCACCGGCTCTTCCACAAAGTGGAGCTTGTCATCAACACGTAGTTCTTCCAACGGAATCACCAACGACTCATCGGACAGACACTTCTTCAGGTTTGACACGTGAAACGTGTTATGAACTCGGCTTAACTGTTGTGGTAGCTCAAGCTTATAGGCAACAGTTCTGACTCTCTCGATTACCTTGAAAGGACCGACGTACCTAGGGTTTAACTTCCCTCGTTTGCCAAAACGCACAACTCCTTTCCAAGGTGAAACTTTTAACATGACCTTGTCACCAACTTGAAATACCATTGGCTTACGTCTAATGTTCGCATAGCTTTTCTGTCGGTCACGAGCGGCTTGGATCCTACTTTTGATTTGGACGATCTTCTCGGTGGTTTCATGAATTATAGCAGGACCAGTAAGTTGAGCATCTCCAACTTCTGCCCAACATACGGGTGATCGACACTTTCGTCCATACAGTGCCTCAAATGGTGCAGCCTTTATGCTGGTATGGTAACTGTTGTTGTAAGAGAATTCTACTAACGGTAAGTGTCTATCCCAATTCTTTCCAAAGTCTAACACGCAAGCGCGCAACATGTCTTCCAAAGTTTGGATAGTCCTTTCACTTTGACCGTCGGTTTCGGGGTGATAGGCCGTACTCATGTCCAATCGGGTTCCCAAGGCCTTATGGAGTGCTTGCCAGAATAGTGAAGTAAATCTACCATCTCGATCAGAGATGATAGATATAGTCACACCATGTCGGGTGACTACTTCCTTCATGTAAAGCTTCATTAACTTCTCCATGGGGATCATTTTCCCTCATTGGTAGGTAGTGAGCAGACTTTGTAAGACGATCAACGATCACCTAAATGGTGTCATAACCGTTTGTCGTCTTAGGGAGTTTAGTGACGAAATCCATGGTGATTTTCTCCCACTTCCATTCTGGAATCTCTGGTTGTACTAGCAACCCAGAAGATTTTTGGTGCTTTGCCTTGACCTTAGAACAAGTCAGACACTTGCTAACATATGTGCCAATATTCGCCTTCATGTTAGGCCACCAATACAACTGCTTCAAGTCTTGGTACATCTTGTCAGAACCCGGATGAATATAATATTTTTACTTATGGGATTCGTGCATGATTAGGATTCTTAAGTCACCAAAGCACGGTACCCAACTCCTGTTGTTCAAACATAGAGTTCCGTCAGCACGGGGTTCTAACTTTTCCTTTGGGAGGTCTTTTCTGAGCATACCTCGAATGTAACAACCGTCAATTTTCGGAACATATTTAAATAATAAATTATAATTATTATTACATGTTTGTCGTTTATAAAATTTATTTTTAAGCTGACTTATCAAAACAACCCACTAGATCACGTTTTCATTATTCGGACTCTAAAGCAATTTGATATAAAACGACATTCCTGACAACTTTTTAGTTTTGACCGAGACCCAGAAACAGTCAGAAGATGACTGAAATGCCCTCGCAAGATTTTAGAAACACAAAAATAATTAAATTATATTTAATTATCACGTTTTATTAAATAAAAGATATTTAATAAAAATACTTACAACAATTTTAATTAAAAGCAGTTTGTTGATAAACGCAAATTATACGAGTTAACGAATTTATTTCTATTTTTACTTTGGAAGAGACGTAACGGTTTCACCATATGTATAACAAATATTTAGTAAAATGTTATTACAATATTTATGTAATATTATCAATTAAATAACTGTTTTTTCAGAATTATTATGTGGTAATATCTTAGGCGCATATGTTGTCATGAGTTGCATTTAGCCGGGTAGGCACTGCAATTGAGTGCACGAATACTCGGTGATCAATTTAGTATAGGAAAAAGTTACACAGTGTTCCCTGCTACGATTTGTAATTGTCTTCATTTCTTATAACTTTTTAATATCAAATAATAAAAATTATATATCTTTTTCATTTTCATACATCCTAAAAACACACAACACACCACAACTTTCTACTCTCTCCCCTCCTTTCCGGAGTCCACCGCCGGCCACCCTGCCCGCCGCCTGGCCACCATGGGCGCCGCCGCCGGAATAAGTTTTTCAGCGGCGGATGTTTTCCGTGGTGTGCGTCATAAAAAAGTTTCCTATTATGCCCGATCGCCCGACCATCTACACCACTCGCCCCCACTCGCGGTTTTTCCCTCCCCCTCCTTTTCAAGATTTATTGATTTCTAGCCTTATTCATCATAATTTTGTATAGTTATTCCTAAACCTCTTTTGCAATTATTGATTTTCTTATACTTTGGTTTAAATCCATGTGTTTGTGTTGTGTCTTCACAAAAGAAATGAATTAAGTGTCAAAGTTAATGAAGTTTTATATTTCTTTAAAGACATATTGTGATTTAGGCCGGGGACTGTGTTGGATTTGCGTGTTGCAAACAATGATTGAGGATGAGATTAGGAATAGTTGTAAGTGTGGGATTTGATGTTGGATTTAGTAGTGGGATGGGATTTGGATTAGATTACGGCAATATGGTGAAGTTTGAATTGGTTTTGAAAGTGTTTGATAAAAATTATCTGCAATCTGTCCCGATAATGAAAAGTGGGATTCGGGATGATAAATAATAATGTCTTAAGGTATGGTAAAAGGCGAAGGATAGGGTAGTGTTGTATATGATTCCCCGGGGCAGTTTGTATACTATGAACGTTAATATCAGACTCTATAATGATCTTGGTAGGTATCATTAGTGAAACTCGAAACTTTTTTCGGCAATAATGGAAATACCAGTTCAGCAGCTAATATCGGGCGTTTCGGAGCCCTTCGGCGCACCGTTTAGCGCCCCCCCGGAATTAGCGGCGGATCTGGGTTGGCCACGTTTGGACCGAATATAAGTGGGCTAGAGGGGCTGGGGGGCTGTTCGTGAGCTGGAGTAGGAGGAAGGGGGTTCGGGGACGTGTGTGCGTATACGTCCGGGCGTTGCTGGTGTCTTCTCACTGTGGGCGGAGCCACGGGGTTACATACCGGTTGTTGCGGGGGGGCTGATGACCCGGTGACCTAGGGAGCTGGGGCGGTCTGAGCGGCAAGTAGGGGTGACATTTTGATCGGGCATTTAATTTGGCAATTTTTCTGGATCCAGTGGGACAGTTGAGAATTTTTGACTAATTGGCTGCATGTCAGATTGACATTACTGCTTTGCACACTCCGGTCTTTAGTGGACGATGATATGTCCGCTTCATTGTGTATCTTGCATCCACGCCAAATCAACTCATCCCAGCCCACCTATATCACCATTATGTCATTTAAAGAAACACTATAAAACTTCATTATACTGTGGACACTTTATTCATTTCTTTTTGAAAAACAACCCACAAACACAGGGGTTTTTTATACCATATGTTATAAGAATATCAAGGAATCAAAATGAGGTGGAGGAATTTATATGCGTACAAAATGATGATGAAATAAGCTAGATAGTAATCAAATAAATCTTGATTAGGCCTGGGGGAGGCCCCCGGGTTATTTAAAACCCAACGAAACGCGTACAATATCCCATCTACTCTACCCTATCTCTTACCCACCCACCGAATCGGGTCCTGGAGCGGCCGGACGTCAGTGGTGTTGATGGCTCGGTATGGTTCGGAGATGAGGAAACTTTTTGAAAGCTACCGGGAGATAACGCCGCCGGATAACGTTGCCACGGCCTTCCGCGGCGCACACTGGTGGACCGGCACCCGACTCACTCGGCCGGGCTGGGCCCTGAGGCCGGCGGGGGGCTGCCGGTGTATTGGGTTGGGTGTATACCCTCGAAGTGATAGTACAAGTTCCGTACTTGTGTGTGGGTTCTGGGGGGGAGGGATACGAGACCAGCACCACTGGGGGGGGGGGGGTGAGTGGGAGGTTTGGTATTTATTGTGTGAGTATGGGTGTGGCGTGGCGATGTGGTATTTGGGAGGTTGTTTTAGGGGTTTGGGTCATTGAGCAGTGTGGGGGGGTTTTTGGGGGGTTTGAGGGGATAGTGTCGGGGGGTGGTTATATTGGGGGGCTGGTCGCTCTGAGTGACGGGTATACGGTTCGGTGTTTGCTTAGAACTTTGGATATTTCGGGCGAGCTGGGGGGGACTATTTGGTGGGGGGGGTGTTTTTTGGGGCTGGGTGGGGTGTTGTGGGATGTTTTGTGGACGGTGATTATTGGGTTGGTTTGAGGGGGGTGGCTGTTGGGGTGTATATTTCCCGGGCTGTCGGCGCAGGGCTTCTACGGTTTTTGTGTATTGTTTGGGGGTTTACGCGGTGTGGGGCAAGGTGATTGCTTCTTTACCGCGGGGTTGTGAAGTTCGTTTAGTTTGTTTATTAAATTTTGTTATGGTTGTTGTTTTCTGTGCAGATATTATAAGTTATATGTATTTATGTTTGGGTGGCTTAAATCTTTCGCCGGCCGGGCATTGGGCTGTTCACTTCTTGGGTCGGTTGTCTGCGGGCCATCCGGGGCACTATACGTCTTAATGTTGTCATGGACAGTGTTCGTTTTATATCAAAATTTGCTTTATGAGTCAGATTAATGAAATTCGTGATCTAGTGGGTTGGTATTTGACTATGTCAGCTTTTAAAAATAAATTTTATAAACGACAGAACATGTAATATATATTATTATGGATTATTTAAATATGTTCCGGCAAAAAATTGTCGGTTGTTACAAAATATCAAAAAAAATTTTTTTTGTTTTTTTTCGGGGAGGGGGGGTGGCCATGCTCAGAAAAGGATCCTCCCAAAGGAAAAGTTAGAACCCCGTGCTGACGGAACTCTATTGTATTGAACAACAGGTAGTTGGGTCTACCGTGCCTTTGGTGACTTAAGTTTCCAATATGCAGTGGATCCCATCAAGGTAAAAAATATTATATTCTTCCGGGTTCTTGACTAAGATGTACCAAGACTTTGTAAGCTGGTATTTGTATTGGTGGCCTAACATGAAGGCGAATTTTGGCACATATGTTTGACAGTGTGTTCTGACCTTGTTTAAGGGGCAAGGCAATCTATTGCACCATAAATATCTTCATGGGTTCGCTAGTACAACCAGAGAAGAGTGACAGTTTGGATGGGGCCTCGTGCAGGAAAATCTCTCCTTGGATTGGCCGGCTCGTTTCGCCCACGCAAGATCGTCATACGGTCGATTAGGACCCAGGTATGGGATCGTTGAATCGTCTGACACTTAAGGCTGAGCTATCTACACGTCCACGGTCGGGATTTCTGATTCACACCTTGGAGATGGTTTATGATGCCGGGGACATGATGGTGGATGGCTCCAGTGCGCGGGGGGGCGGGGGAGAGGAGCCGAACCGTGCTCGAGCCGTGGAGGTGTGGGTAAGGGGGGTCTGATGCGGTGGCTAGCTCGTCTGCAAGGCTGTGGGTAAAACACCACCTATTAGTATTACAGCGTGTACGGCTCCTTAGCTTCCTCGTTTCTGGCGATCGGGCTATGTGGTTTTTTAGTGACACTTAACGGGGGATGTGTTGGTGACGCGGGGGAGTGGGCCGGGTCGTACTGGGGTAATGGGTCAGGTGCCGATAAGTACTTTCGATCGGTTGATAGGAATTGGTTCTTTTACTATCATAACAGTGTGGTTACTGTCCAAGCTGTTTGCCTGCACCATGAGTGGATACTATATGCTCAATAAAAGGGACGAGCTACCAATTTTTGGGCTAGTTTTGGTAGAGATGTCAAACTGACTGGTCCGGGCTTGCTTGGCTTTGAAACCACCCCTCCGAGAAGACTCGTCCAATTCAAACAGCAGAATCCAAGCGCTCGTCGACCCAGACAGGAAGAGCTATGCAAAACTTTTAGACGTACACCAAGTGGTCTATGTCATGTTAGGTCTTCCAGGGTCGGTGTTTAAAAGTTTCTAGCCTGGTGGAATGGGGATTTGTGCGTTCGTCTTTGGCAATGTTTGGATGTTTTACCCTGTGGGTGGGCGGCCCTGCACACCCTTGGCTTCGGGGTGCGACTTTGAGGCTGTAATGGGGTATGCAGTGTTTCTTGTAAATGAGACAATGTTCTTGGTGGTTGCACGTAGTTCTTAAACGTTTCACGTGTCAAATCTGTAGATACTAGTGTTGTCTCCTTTGAACTGTGGTGATTCCATTGGATGAACTACGTTGTTGATGACCACCCAGCCTCACCCCCCACCCCCCCCCCCTCCTTCCGCCCCCCCCTCCCCCCCCCCCTACGAGCCAGTTTTAGAACTGATGGGATGTGAATTCAAGCAATTGAAGAGAAGTCGCATTCCCATCTTTAAGGTTAGGTGGAACTCTAAACGAGGCCCTGAGTTCACCTAGGGAACGTAAGGATCAATTCAAGCAAAAGTACCCACATCTCTTCACCAAGACCGCACCGTCATCAAATGTCGCGTCTTAAGCCTTGAGGACAAGGCTCAATTTAAAACCGGGGGGAGACCTATAATCACCCCTGTGATTTCAAGTCATGTTACGACCTGTCCGAATTTTCATTACTTAATGATTTCTTTTTTATTTAGCTTTATTTCGCGTTTGCTTATGAATCTAAACACGCATTTTGTTAAATGCACGTGGGCACAAATAATTTAAGTTTAGCTAGAGACGAACCCAAGCTCATTATGACCCTACATCATCCTTTCACATATTCATCATTTAATTTATTTTTCACGACAAGAAAGTTACTTGGTCACATTCATTTAATTTTATCAAAGTAAAAACTCATTAAAACAAACTACACCAAAAATTTAACTTTTATAAATTAGGGAGCTAGATAAAACCTAAAAATAAAAACCCATGTATTCCTACAATACTAGGCATGTAAATGTCGATCATTCCCTTCCTTTAAGCATATCTTCTACGTCCTAATATTTCATGTTATACTATTATTCCATGACCCTTTTTCCTCCTTAACACACCGGATAAAACCCCCCTCCCTACTACTCTATTTTTAATCGACAAAACCCATTATATCGTTTAAAACTCCCTTCAATCCATAAATAGTTTTTGCCTTTTTATTCCTGTGCAAGATGCCTTCCCCAATATGCAGTTACATACACATGTGAGTACCTCTTTGACTAGTAAAACTACCCTAAGTATGTATATAAATAAGATGGTTCCTCACTCTTGCTATCACACAGCAAACCTACTCCTCTTATCATTAACACAAAAGAATTCTAAGATCTAAAACCTAAATTCGTCACTTGTGAGTTTTCTTGTAGGTCAAAGTGCAAGAAGACTAGAGGTGTTTTAAGGGTTGTTTCTAAGTACACGAGTGAAGGACAAGGTGTTGTGGGAAGTTTGGTTTAACAGTTATGGAAACGAGTTGGTCTTGTAGCAAAAATTAGGGTTTCGTTGGGTCAAGTCCTATAAGCATTCTCCTTTGCATTCTCTGTGAGTCACACTCTTTTCTTTTTATTTGATTGCACGCATTCGTCCTTAGTTTAGTAGTGCTTGAAAATGATTTTGCTTAAAAGTTAAAAGAAGAATGAACCCCCTTACCCTTTGTAATGCTGCTGTAAAATAGAAACATGCACCCTCTTTGTATCCTTACTGCTTACGAGCGAAACAGTATCAAGAGACCATATTTGTTAAGTTATAATTGGTAGTAATACTTGGCCATATGTTGTTATGCAATCGTGTACTAAACCCATTTATAATACCTTCTGATATTCGGATAGAATATAAGCAATACATTGGTTTTGGGTGCGATCACCTCGTTTAAATGAGGGAGTCATGCTGCTAACGTATCCTAGAATAAGCCCTTGTTATGCCAAATATTATGTCGAATGCATAATAGTTGAATTGTGTAATCACCATATTCACAACACTCTTCTTTTTAAGCTTTGGCAACTTTGTGTTTTGGGGAATATAATACGGCTGGTAATCGTGCTCTATAAATCCAGAACTTAGTTGCGAATTGTAGTTGACATATTAAGCTTTATTTAGCAATTTGAATCGTCGAAAATGGTTAAGAAACGAGTAAGTTATGGTCCTTTTAAAATATTAGGAAAAACATGCGCACTTTACCCTCTTTTGTAAAACAGCCAGCGAGGCCTTTTTCCTTGAATTATTGTGGCGATTTTATTAAATGAAATAACGAACTAAATTATGTTAAATAAAGCCTGAAGTGCTATCTTTAATTTGGAATAAAAACCACTCCTTTTCGTTTACTAACCAGCTCGTGATTTGCATTTTAAAAGGGGTGTTCGTCACGGGTGTCGACAAACCTGTCGAACACTTAATGTGCAACTGGTCTCAACCTGCTGCGTGAACACCTACCTTTCTACTCACTTTTGACCCTTTTAATGACCCCGACACACGAAACCTATAAAAGGTGAAATGTAGTCCAACTGACCTAGTTTACTAAGGTGCCTTTATCTCGTCCTAAGGTTGAGTAACGAAGTCACAATCTGAGCCCAAAACTCTGACCACGCAAAACGTCATATGCTGAAATAAACCCTTATTATTTTTCTAAGTCTGGAAAAACTATCTTAGCAACACGCGTATGTTTAGCCACGTTTTAACCAACTAAACGACCTTTTTGGACAAAACTCAATTAACAAAAGTTGTAGACAACCTGGTCAGGTATTCAAATATGTTTTTAGTTAGCATTTCCGGTCTTAAGTAACTAATCTGAAAATAATCCTAAAATTCTACGTGTGTGGGGTCACACGCGATTTAGAAATAAAAACTTAACTTTATTGACTTTATTTTTGTCACAACTTAGCCGATTTATTTAACGCACTTAGAGACCAAACCAAGGGCCGAACTAAACTAACACTTTAGAGTATAAGTGGCCTAGTTTCCTAAAAGTCCGAAGTCGTAAATTGCGTACTTATATATTGACCACGTTGACCCAATAAAGTTGACCATTTTAACATGAGAAATTGTTTTCAAACATCATTGTTTTAAATGGAACTCAAGCACACACTAGGGACGAGATTGCAAGTATTTAGCTTTATATTTTCCGTTTAGTAAATATATATTATTTTTAAGTAGGTTGCGGATAAAGTCTTTTGCATCGTTTTTTGTGCCACTACCTTGCTATTCCGTTATCATTTCTCGATGTGAGTTTATAGTCCCCATCTTACTCTTTTTAATCATTTATCAAATCTCAGGGATGAGATCATGTTTGGTTTACAAAATGGATGCAAGTACATTTTAATTCAAATATTACGAGTTTGCCTAAGTAGCTGTAACCCACTATGCCCATCATCATGAACTGTTAATTGCATATATGTAATTGTTAATTGCATTATGTGAGCGCGAATGTTATGAATAGATCTATTTGGGATTAACATCCCCGTTCGGGCAAGTAGCGCTTGCTAGTTTACCGGTTGGCCGGGAACGACGAACGTATACCATTTGGAATCATGGATGTTACGGGTTGAACATCTACATTGGGCAAAGTCATTTATGTGTATTTGATATACATACATTGTTTAGCTTCGGTGTCATGAGCTTAGTGCATTTCGTAATACATTTTTGTGATATTGTATTTGTTACTCTATTACAAGGAAATCTTGCTATCCGCTTCATTAAATTTATAAACCTATAAATTCACCAACATTATTGTTGACAGTTTAAACATGTTTTCTCAGGTCAATAAGGTACAAGTCACGGATACATTGGCTGGTCGTCATTTGAAGTCATTGTCATAAAGATTTGCATGCATTACATTTTGGAACATTGTTATGTTGTGAAATCTTTACTCTTATAAGACAAACAAATTAAGCCCATGAGCTTTTTGTAACGAACCATTTATGAAATCCAATGTATCAGTTCTTAAACGACCCCTGTAATGGTCATTCTCATATCTTTTGATATTGATCCATGAAGTAATACCCCCGGAACATCATATTCTGCTGTGGCCCATTTTGAGGGTGTTACGGTAGTTTGTTCCAAATATTAGAGCGCGTATATGTTTGGTATTTCATAATTGGAAACTATGGATAAACAAGTTATATGGAATCATAAAAGTTTAATCTAGAGTATAGGTTGAAAGGGATCTAATGAACAAATCGGTAAAATCATACTTCTCATAAATGGCTTGCAATGAATCGGTTTATAATAATGATCATAGATCAAAAGGGTTTGTTAATCTAAACCGTGATATATGGAATTTCATGATATGACCATTTGATTGGAATTGTCTACTTTTGATTTTGTGTGCTATTGCTAAAGTTTTACCCGAATCTCCAACACTCCATTGATATGAATACTAGTTCCAAACAAGTAGTTTTAATTATATTGATTACGCTTTCGTTTAATTTATCATTTTCATGTTAGTTGTTAATTATATGGTATTTTGGGACATGATAACCAATTTACCACTTTCGTGTTACGAGTTATTACATAGATTCTTCACGATTGAAAATACCCAAATCCTAGTGATCGACCTCGGCTTACCAACCAAAACTAGCTACATACGGAAGGGTCATACTTGCCCATGTGTTCTTAGCTTTATCTGTTAATTTGTATTATAAATTTAAAACTAGTAGTCGCGAGACACATCAATAACTTAGCCGATATATTAACTAAACCTTTAAACATGAAATATTTAATTATTTAAGATTAGGATTAGGAATGATGTAACTCATCATGGATAGTGATCCTCCATCCTCCAAAAAATAACTTTAAGCGGAAATTTAATAAAGAAAATAATCATTATTCAAAAGATGCTAATTCTCATTACACATTCCAATTACAAATTTTGAATCATAAACATAATCGAGATTAGAATTGTACTAGATTACAAAAATACTCCAAACCATTCAGTCTCATTCCTTTTCCCCTAGATCACAAAAATGTCTAGTTCATTCAATGACTCAACACCCACACTCAAAAGGAAAATCATTCAAGAACATCTCACCAAACACAACTCATTAGGTATTCAAAGAATCTGCCCCTATTAAATATGGAAGTCGGTTAGTTTGTTTTGTTCTATATAAAATGTGCCCCAGTTTAGGGCCAATCTCGTTTGTGATAGACGTGGATCTACTTGTTTATTTGTGATTATTCTTTGTTTTCTTTCAAGGCTGGTCGATTAGGGTTTAATTGAAAAGTTTGGCGATTTAAATATGGAGGAGATCGCAGATAGGCTGCATCGTATAAAGGAGAAGGATATTGGCAATGTTTTTTTTCACAGCCACGCATGCCAATTAGGGTTTCACGTAACCCTAATTTGGAGACGATGAGTGACGGTAATGTTCATACGCAAAGTTCGAATGAGGATAAGACTGTCAAGATCATGGGTGATCTTGTTTCAAGCTCTCTCCGAGTGCCGTGTGTTCCTGATACGGCTAACATTTTTGCTTTAAAAGGTGTGCCACTAAATACACTTCGGGACATTGATAACCTTACTAAAGCCATTGATCTGGGTAAACTCGAGGTGTGGTCGGATTTGACTAGTAAAAATCGTACGGAGGTTATGGAAACCATTTGGGCTATGTGGGATGCTTTTTTTGACTGAAAAGCCCAACACGACGAGTGGTTATTCTTCAAATTCGAGTAAAAATGATGTTGTTGCTGAATTTTTTGATGTGTCTCTCACAACTTTAAAATTGATGACTTCACCAAGGATTTAGAATTGGGTAAATACGCAGTGTGGTCAGAAATGACTCGTGATACGCATAAGGAGGTGCTGGATAACATTAATACTAGGTGGAATACTCTTGTGGCAGAATGTAAGTCAAAGGGTACTCTAAGTGCTGATGATAATATGTCTAGTGAGGTTTCGCCTAATGACCCTATTGTTTAATCTGTTGATATCCATGAGAAACCAAGCTCTTATGTAGGTGCAACGGGAGGGTTAAAGCCGGAACTAAGTAAATCAAAGGCAAACTTTCGTTCGTTATTTTATGAAAATCTATGTGAAGGTGCAAATGTCTCTATACCGAGAAAGGTTGTTGAAACGGTTAGTACACGATTTGCTAATACTTTATATGGATATTTTATTGGTAAATGCATTGCCATTCCGGTTGTGGAATACTACGTTCGAAATAACTGGGGTAAATATGGTTTGACTAGAATAATGATGCACTCCAAAGGCTTTTTCTTTTTTCAATTCAAAACTTTAAAAGGTTTGGAGGATGTTCTTAAGAATGGGCCATGGATGATCTGTAACAGCCCTATCATTCTTAAGAAATGGTCTCTGAATACGCGTTTATGTAAGAAAGTGTTAATCCGTATTCTGGTATGGGTTAGAATTCATGATGTTCCTATTCATGTCTTTTCGAAAGATGGTTTAAGCATTATCGCGTCTCATATTGGTAAGCCTATTATGCTTGATTCATATACCTCCTCGATGTGCATTGAGTCATGGGGGAGAAGTAGTTTTGCTCGATGTTTGATTGAAATTAATGCTGGTGATGATCTTAAAGATAGTCTTACTTTAGGTGTTCATTTAATTGAGGGTTTCGGGTATATTATTAAAACAGTTACTATTGAATATGAATGGAAGCCTCCTCGTTGCGACCTATGTAAGATATTTGGTCATATTCATGACCATTGCCCTAAAAAGGTGTCGAGTCCTCCTACTATTGTTACTTCTGATGTTGTTATTCCTACTGTTGAAAAGACTAATGATGGATTCCAAACAGTGGGTAAAAAAATAAAGAAGGGTAAATCCAAGTCTACTAATTGTGGTCAATTTGGTGGTCCCTCAGTTAAAAAAATTATTAGGTATGAGCCTAAGGCGAATACAAACGCACCAAAGAAGTGAGCTACTAATGTAGGTAATTCATCTAAATCGTCATCTCTGTTGAAGACTACAGTTACTTCTACTAAGAAAGGTAATATCACCATGTCTAATTCTTATTCTGCCTTGGATGATGAAGATGATGAAGAAGTTGAAAATGTGTATGATGAATTAGCTAATGTATTTTAAAGTACAAAAACTGTTGGAAGTTCGTCTACTTTCATGGCTGCTACTGGTTAACTTGTTTTGATGAGTCAATTGTTCTAGTTTCAATAATAGTTGTCTCTAGAGTTGTAAGTGTTTATGGCATGTTATAAGTACTAGTTTTAGATGTTTCATCAAGCTATTTAGCTTGAGGTTAATGTGGTACTTCAACCACATTCTATTTGTACTTAACTTTTTCGGTTTTAATATATTTACTGAGGTAACCCTTTACCAAACACAACTCTAACCAAAACAATTCAAACAATCCTCCTCTTGAAGTCTTGGAAGAAAGACTCGCATATATTGATCACTTGACATGTCATTGTTGTAGTTCCTCCCGACATGAAATCGGACTACTACTACGAGAAATACATCTCATGTTAGAATACATATAAGAACACACTTCGCAAAACCACAAACCATCCTTACACAACCAAATGGATCACTTGATCCCAACAACAAACTACGACCCTCATCTCATTACATGTAGATGTTGCAACAATAAAATAGAACAACTTCAACGCATACAAGAAGGAGTTTACTTCTTATGCTCCTACATTAAACACCACCTTGGATCTTCAACCAACCCACCATACTTTCCGCACTAATCGCCTTGGCGCTTCAACCAACCCACCATAAAGATGTTTTTCTTTTTATAGTTTATTTTGATTTTTTTTAGTTGTAGTCTTTTTAATTTATTTTGTCTTTATGCCCAATTTTATGTTTCTTCTCTTATAATGGAATTAACGTTATTAGTTGCTATGTTGTGATGATGGTGGTTGTTTATTGCTTATATATGCATGTGTTGTTGCTATATATATTTGTTTGTCTACTAACATTTTTTTGCACGCCTTTATAGACCGATTCTTTGGTACCCCAAACAAGGGGGAGCATACACCGAGGGGGAGCACTTGAAAATTCATCTTTATTTATTACTTTGCATTCGTCACGAAGTTACTTAGCATTCGTCAAAATACGACTTGCAAGGCGCGCCTGTACAACACTTTTTGCTTCGACAAAAAAGAGGAGATGATATGTAAACTCAACCACTAAATACTTATTTAGTAACTTTTAATAAATATGAGTTTATATTTTGTCATCATCAAAAAGGGAGAGATTGTTAATACAACTATTCGCGTAAAAACGATATTTATAATTAATGATCTTCATGTTCTGATAATAACAACTATAATGTCATACTACGTAAAAGTTTACGTAAACAAGTTATTTAGTCGTAAGTTGACTTGACGACGACAAATCACTTAAGGTATGAATATGACATTTTTAAACGTAGTTAATGATCAAATAAAAATATTTTCTATTGCGTTTAAAGTTAAACATTTGCATAAACCTTTTATAATCAAATGATTTCAAGTAAACACATGATTAATTATAAGCTTGTTTATTAATCATGTAAGACAAAATAGGATTAACCATAAGTGGAAACAATCTTTTCAAATCTTCTCAAATCTAAAAAATCTTTCCTTATTTATGTTAAGAAATATTTTCCTTCTTGAAGAATCTAATAAATATGATTTTTAAGTACATAAGAATATTTTGTTAAGATTTGGGGTTAATCACAAAAAGATAAAATTTGTCCCAGCTGCACCACACAGATCCAATAAAACCAAAGACGAATCCAGGGTTTGGTGGATCCGTGGATCCGTGCGAACTAGCTGTTGGACCAGATTTTGAATTTCAAATGTTGGCTATAGATACCAACCTCATGTCTTCATTTTAGACAAACCTTTCCAATATTTTTCTTTCTAGCTTTTTTATTTTCATACACTCTTTGATCATTATACTTGTTTCATAATCCATTATAAGTGATCCAATCATTTCACTCTTTAGTAAAGAACACTAACGAAGACGTCAAGCTTCAAGTGTTATTAGTCTAGTTATGTCATCACTTTTGTGATATTTATCTATCCTCAATCTCTTGTGTTGTGTGTATCATATGTGTATGATAGGTTAGTATTTTAGGCCTTAAAATACATAGTGTGTTAGATTGTTCTATCTCGAAGTAGAACTCGGTATTTAGCTTAGTATCAGAAAAAGTATAAGAAACGTGTACGGTTTTCTCCGCCTAAAGGGAGCTTGTTGACATAATGAAGAAAAATCTCAAGTTAGGTACTTGGAGAGTGGAGTAGGGTGAAGAGGAGCTTCGTAGCCGAACCACTATAAATCATTATGTCATCGATTTGATCTTTCATATCTTTGCTTATTTATATTCCGAATTTACTTATTCGTTTATTACATCGTTATCATATACACTTGTGTATATCTATTGACTTCACATAAGTAGAAAATCTAAGTTTTAATTTTAAAACTGTAAAATTATTCAACCTCCCTTCTAGTTTCACAAAACTAGTTAGAACAGTCTGACAACTAGACATGATGCCGAAATGTGTTATGTTTTCACTTCACCGTGCTCGACATAGCAGATACCAGAAAGAACAGCAAAGAGCATGGTTGATCATGCTTGGATAGAAGCGATACAAGAGGAACTCCATCATTTTAAACGACTAGATGTTTGAGAATTAGTCGGACAGACCATACTACAATGATGTTATCAACATGAAATGGATATGGAAAAATAAATGTGATGAAGAGAACACTGTAATCCACAACAAATCATGTCTTGTGGCTAAGGGATATCGTCAGAAAGAAGGAATAGACTTCGAAGAATCATTTGCACTAGTTGCTCGATTGGAAGCAGTCAAGATATTTATTGCGTATGTTGCACACAAATCATTTCCTGTCTACCAGATAGACGTCAACACAGCTTTTCTTAACGGACCTCTAAAGGAAGAAGTGTACGTCAATCAGCCAGATGCATTTGTAGATCTACATCGTCCCGACAAAGTCTACCGTCTCAAAAACGCACTTTATGGACTTAAGCAAGCTCTAAGAGAGTGGTACGATGAGCTCTCAAAATTCTTGGTATCCAAAGGTTTTTCCAAAGGTTCTATTGATCCAACTCTGTTAATAACTAAACACGGGGAAAACATATTGCTTGTGCAAATTTATGTTGATGATATCATTTTCGGGTCTACAAACCTAAATCTTTCTAAAAAGTTTAAAAAACTAATGCATAACAAGTTTGAAATGTCTATGATGAGGGAGCTGAAATTCTTTTTAGAACTTCAGATTCACCAATCCTTATGGCATCTTTATAAATCAAGCTAAGTATGCTCAAGAGATACTTAAAAAGCAAGGTATGACCTCATGTGATAGCATTGGTACACCAATGGCTACTAAACCCTTAGATGTTAACTTGAGTGGAACTCTAGTAGACCAAACGAAATATTATAGCATGGTCGGGTCACTCATATACTTAACAACAAGTAGACCGTATATTGTACATGCAACATGTTATCATGCGCGTTATCAAGCGAGACCAACAAAAAAGCACCTCAAGGAGGTTGAACGGATATTTTGGTACCCAAAGAATACCATTCATATAGGACTCTTGTATCCGAAGGACACCGGTTTTGAACTAACTGCTTTTTTAGACTCAGGTCATGCAGGTTGTCTTGATACACACACAAGCACTTTTGGCGGTATACAATTTCTAGGTGGTGATAAGCTCGTTATTTGGTTGTCCAAAAAGCAGGACTGCACTTCTATGTCAATAGCCGAAGCTGAGTATGTGTCTCTATCTGCGTGTTGTGCTCAAGTCCTCTGGATATAAACTCAACTCACAGATTATGGCTTTCACTTTGATAAAATACCTATGTATTGTGACTCAAAGGCATCCATAGCCATCTCGTGAAACCCGGTTCAACACTCCCGCACCAAGCACATTGATGTTAGATATCACTTTATAAAGGAACAGGTTGAAAAGGGTATTATTGAATTATTATTTGTTGAAACTGAATACCATTTAGCTGACCTATTTACTAAAGCTCTATCGCAAGATAGGTTTCAGTACCTCGTCAGACGACTCGGTATGAGATGTTTGACTCCAACATAACTGGAGGTTCTGGCAAATGAATCTGTTTGATCTATCAAACATCAATTTCTATATAATTATTGAAAAACAAAATACAAAAAATATAAAATCTATAAAAACAAAATATAAAATCAGAACATTTCAAAAATATGAAAGAGAATCTTCTCGACATGTCTCTTGAAATCGATAACATTTACGTACCTAGAAATGTTGATTAACATTGACACGGGTGTGTAAATGAAGTTCGAGCAAGAGTTCAAACGTTTTAAAACATATCATTTCTAATTTTCTCAATGGATTACAGTTACTGCAGACTGTAACCCAGACCCAAATGTCGCAGGAAACTGTACGCTTCAATGCGCTTTAGAAAAGAATAGAAATCTTCTTTCATTGTTTTCAAAAATTTTGAACATAATTTTTCAAGCACTTTAAATGTCAAATGCTCATGGTATAATACTTTTGGCATCTTTCAATATTTGTGGTATCTTTTAAATTGTGTGTTCAACAATCTCTTCCTCAAATAATTTCTAAAAATTATGGTATCAATTTTTTCTTAAAAATGTCATATTTATATGGATCAAGTTTTGAGGGGGAGCTTTTAAAACCAAAACCTTTAATTTCTTTTGGGTACATCTCATAAATGTCAATTTTTATGTATCCAAAAACATTCAGTGGAGTAAACAGTTGTCAGTCAAGGTTAATGTCACATTAGCACCACTATGCACCTGGGTATTCTTGAATACTCTCGCGTTTATCTTTAGATAACGTCTACTGGTGAACGGTTTAACATACTAGTCCTTATACTACGTGTGTTATACTAAGGCACCTTAACTCTATCTTCAACATATTTGTGGTGTCTTATCATTTTTAACATTTGGTGTCAAATTTTTATTAAGTAATGACACAAATATATTGTTGAAGGGGAGCCAATGGAACATTTTTCATAACCATTCCAATATTTCATGCGAATTTGTGGTATCATTTTTCCCCGTGAAACTTTTCATGTCTCAAATTTTAATTAATTGGTATTGAAAAATACTAAGTGATTTATTATTTTCCACAAGGAGAGAAAATGTGATTAAAATGTGATCTATAAGACTCAAGAGTTTAAGTGCAGATAATTAACTCTTTCCTTCATGTGTGAAACAATTTCGAATATAGATACACATGTGTAGGGGGAGCATTTCAAAAGAATGAAACTCTCAAAGTGTTAAAAGTTTGATTTATATCAAACACTTTGATTGATTTTTAATGGTTTTATGGTTCGATCTCTATACCCAACAACCAATTAACTCACGACGTCGATAAAGTCATAAGGTGGTAAAAGTTAGGAATAAGTCCTATGATCCAACCATAACTGGAGGGATCTACCCAGGGACACTAATACATCTATGTTAGAGGATCTTACGCTTTAAGCTGGAAACTCGGTCAAGGAGATTTTTTAAATGAATTTACCTGATCACAGGTCGGTCCTTACGGAACCGGAGGTTAACGTTATCGAACTTCGACAAATGACAAAGCCATATTTGTCCATATCTGCTGTTTATCACTAACATTTAAATGCAGGTTAAGACGATGGAGTAACGACCTCATTCCAACAACGTTAAATTCGTATACACATGTTCATACTCAAGCCTAAAAGTCAAACATTCACCATCAAAGAAAAGTGAATGTATTCGGTCAGAAAGCTCAAGTACATGTCATAATCATATTCAGCAACTCTGATCATCAAGAACAAGATCATTAAAGTCAAACAAAGAATTGCTTTCTGGGGAGATTGCTAGCCTTAGAAACATTCTACATGGAGAATGTTAGACTTGATGAATTAAAGGAGATTGCAAGCTTTCAAGACAAGTGTGAGAATGTCGGTCAAAGGCACAAGATGATCAAGAAAGTCAAATCAAGATGATTCAAGACAAGGAGATGATGCAAGATTAAAGATCTCAGAATTGAAAGTTAAAAGACGAAGGCTCAAGATCAAGATCACAAAAGCATGAAGGAACAAGCCCATTACAAACAAGAAAAGACAAAGACCCAAGACCGAAGAAGGCAAAGCTTATAGTCAAATTAAGATAACCTCTACATTGGGGGATATTGTTAGCCTTAGAAATAGAAAGTCAAACAAGAATGTATTCGGTCATCTTAGTCAATATTGGTCTTAGTTTCTAATAGGCTAGTCGGGTTTTACGGGCTTGGACTTTAATCTAATATTGTTTGTGTTTAGGGCCTTAAGCCCATCCAAACACCAAGCCCGACAACTTTTAGAAGCCTGTACGCCAACATGGCTAAGGAAAGTATAAATACACCCCTCCTCATATGGAGAGGGTGTTATTGGTTAATCATTTCTCTTAATGCATTTTCCTTCCACCACCTTTATTTCTCTCACTAAGTTCTTCACTTTCTCTCTCTAGAATTTCTTACATATTGTGTTTATGTTGTGTTATGAATTAAATATTTAGTGGACAACAAAGACCCCAACAGTAAAGGTTTACACATCAAATAACCTTTGATTATCAGTTTTACATTAATTTCGATTGTTATGCTTACTCTGAATAATCTTTGCTTATCTTTTATCATGGAAGCCTAAAGCCTTCTGTGCTTGCCTTGTTATGAACCTATTTGATTAAATTATTATAGTTCTTTAGTTTATTCTATCTTGTCTTAGATGATTTATGTACTGTTAAAGACTTATGCTTTTGTGTAGATCATGACTACCTGTTGACTATAGATGTTTAGTATATTGACCATAAGACCAACACCTATAAGAATTATTAAAATACATTGGAAAATATTTTTAATGGTGAGACATGTTTCTGAAAGACGCTCACCTGGTTAAAAGTGGTAGACAATAGGGTTTAAGATATAGTAGCGGTAATAGTGTTGTTGGACTCGAAAGGGCGCTATCTTTATTATCAAGAAAACTAAGTGGTTTGGCACCCACACAAAAACATAGGTTACATAGATTAGTTGAGAAGCTTAATTGTTGGGATCTGAGATTTGATGATTACAAAACTAAATATGCAAGATTGAAGAAAAATGAAACAACAAGGACTTAATGTAAAATATTAAGTTAGCTTTCTATGTATGTTAGGGTTTTCTTGTAACCTCCCTCTTTTATATAAAGAGGGTAGGCGTCTGGTTTAGAATATAGATCCATAGAAAACTAGAGCTCTCCCAATGAGAGTCTAGATAGTTATATAGCAAGTCGACTGATGAGAGTCGAATAGTACACCATAGTTAGTTGGTGTAGCCCTAAATCATAGTTGGGGTAATAGGGAAACGTTCAATAAAGAAAACCTTGTGATAACTTTAATTGTGTTCTTTATTATTTCGCTGCGTGTTATCAATCATTTTTATTATTATCCTAGATGAGCTAAACGATTTTCAACATTAATGCTTGAATAATCAGTTATGATATTGGACCAAAATATAAATTAATTTCTATTTTTATGAGCCTGACTTTTATCACCATACACTGTTTTAACAATCTTAATCATGAAAACAACAAAAATAAAGCAATCAATCAGAAACAAAACAAAAAACAAATATAGCAAATCAGTAACCAAAAACTGCAAACTCCCCAGTCAGACGTAAACCACCAACAAAATAAACACCTCATCTTCTCAATCTAAAAACCCTTAATCTATCCACCAATTACTAAAAATATATTAAAAACCTAAAAGAGGGTGTTGGGGAAACATGGACTAAGTTCCCCTTTATGTTTTAATGATGACAAATAAATGTTCGCAACACTTAAAATCACAAACGATAGCCGAAAATCACTAAAATCATAACAGTAGTTCTGGCCCGCTAGGCACGCGCCAACACGTGGCCAACCCGTCAGACTCGAAGTCCGTTTTAGTGGTTTTTGCTCGTAGATTTTCCTCTTATCTGACACATGTGGATCATCCAATAAATGTATGTACTTGATACTTAAGCAATTGGAAATACTCGAATCGAGGTTTAGACTTAGAGAGGAGCAAAAACAAGTCCTCTCATTTTTAACAAACGCCAACTTATTTTTTTATCAAACACCTCTAGCAAAGGCAAAAACTATTTTCTAAACTTAGTACAATCATACTTTCAACATACCATCAAACGAAAGTATTCATATGACCATAATCTGGATTTACATTGTCTTTAATCACGTAACGAGTTTTACTCCCTTATTGGTCAAAGTAAGTCAAAGAACACTTTACGTAAACGCATCCTTTCCCTTAATGTTTGTGCTTTCCTTGAGATGCAAATCACTTAGCTTGTTTGCTTCAAGGTGATTAGTGACCATGTCCATTTTTGATTAATCATGGATTAAGTCATAATGAATAATTAAGTTTGTGCTATTTGGAAGTTGATTATACTTTGCATTTTATCACTTCCCAAACAATAAACGTGTTTAAAAACTGCCACACTTCTTAAACATCACTCCCCACTAAACATTCTCCTAATCATTTGTTAATCCCCACTTTCCATTCAAATGATTATACACACATTCTTACAAAATCTCAACATTCATACAAAAATTCTCTCACACTTCCTAAATACATTCCCTTATCATGATTGTCTATTTATTATCTTCTTTCAAAGGCAATACATGATTATCTTCTTCTTCACCATCACATAAGTCTTAAACCTTAAGCCTTCACCACATACAACCTTCCCAAGCTTAACCCACATGTGTCAGCTCACATTCCCTTACACAATGTACCTTGTTGTACTTGTTGTCTCCCACATTCGAAACAAAGTTTTTTATATGTCTTATAACAACATACTTCCAACTCACTCACTCTTACACAAACATATTGAATTTGAAATTCAAATCACACACACACATACACACGTACACACACACACTTAAAGCTTCCCATATACACTTTGTCAACTTACACTAAACTTCTCATACACACTTCTATGCCAACTCACTCATTCCCAACATTTAAATTTTAAATTTTGAATTTGAAACATAACCTCCTTTCCATCACATCACCATCACTTCCTTATCACATCTTGTCAACTCACACATAACCTACTTCTCACAGTTTGAATTTGAAATTCAAATTTCCCCCCTCACAACATCAACACTTTATCTCCAAGTTTAGCATATTTACTTAGCATATTATTTCACTCTTAACCATGCCAACTTACCAACCTAACCATGGTTAGATTTTAACCATCCTAGTACACACACAACTCTCTCACAACATTTAAATTTGAATTTTAAATGTGTTCTCTTTCACACAATGACAACTCACCCTTTTACTTTAGTATGAATTTTGAAATTCAAATCATGGAGGCAAAAAATTTGATCCATCACACGAGGAATACCCAATAATATACCATTTGTCTAATGCTTCTTTCCTTTCTCTTTGAATTTAGACAAACACCCTTAAAACTTCTTTTATACACTTCATAGTTATTTATCAAATGGCTATTTGAGTTGATTGACCTTATAACACCTTGAGTGTTAGAATGATGAAAATGTCAAAGCGTGAAGTACAATTGAGGGTTTAGCAAGAACGGGTATTTAAAATGCCAAAACCCCAAAAAACCCAAGACAGGTTTCTGGCGCGTGGGCAGTGCACCGGGCTTGAATTGGATTTTACCAATTTGGGTTTTTGGCCTATAAATACCCCTCCTTGGCTCTTGTATTCCTCACCACTTGCTATTCATTCTTTCTCTCTATATTTCTTCTCTTTAATCCTCTAAGTCTAAAACACACTTGTGTTCTGATTTTCTCATTCTATCATTATATCGAACAGAACACATTTTTACAAGAAGACACACAAGTACCTAATCTATACTTGTGTGTTGTAAGTCGAGGGTCTTCTTTCTTATACCATTTCTACTAGAATCGAGTCTCTAGGTTAGCTTAGAACTTGATTTGATCAATCACACTTTCTTTCAAATTGGTTGTAAGGGAAGTCTTGTACCTTTGTGGTCTAGCCTAGATCGTGTGGTGATCTAGTAGGATTTGGTATAATTCCAAGAGGGAAGTATTTTGTGTCTTTGTGGTTAAGTTGAATCACGGGTCTTTGCAGGTGGTTTCTGAGGCGGAATACCGTTGGGAGTAACCCTTCTTAGTGAGCGCCGAGCTTAGTGCATATCGGTGGAGTGAAGTGTGTAATGGTTTATAGCCACTATAAGGATTGTAATAGTGAATAATAGTATAGGTGTCGTGGATTCACAACTGGATGTACGAATGGTATAGATCCTCCATCCTGAACCAGTATATATCGTGGTCTCTCTCTCTCTCTCCCCCATTCTCTCTTTCTCTTCACTTAGTGTTGTATTGCTAAGTTATGTGTACACTACTTGGTTTTTTTAGACTTAAAGTTCTATAAACCTTGAAGAAGTTGAAAAGACTGCCTTCACCCCCCTCTAAGGTTCTACAGAGGGTGTGTGAGGTTTAATAGTGCACACAATAGCTTCCAAACCAAGACAAGATCAAGAAGATATACAAGAACAACAACATGTAAATCGAAAACACCTAAAACCATAATTAAAAACAACATATCTTAAAAGTTTGAAACCCTAACTTTTTAAAAATTGAGGGTTTTACTCAAAACCTTTCAGAAACAAAAATTCAACCACATATCTAATCAACTAGCAATAGAGTAAACCTAAAATTATGAAATTTGGGTAGATCGTAAACCCTAATTCTACCAAACAAGATCATGCGATCTATACACCAATCGATACGAATCAACGTTAGTTGACTCAAATCATAATTAATATCAAAAGGCCCAAATTTTGAAAAACCTTTATGTTTTGAAAGTCAATTTTAATAAACAAATCTTCGTATTATAGCAAGGTTGCTCTGATACCATGTAGAAAATAGTAATATGAAGACACAACGACACTTAAACTCCTATATCCATCCATCCCATTTAACCTTTATATCATAAATCGCACGGTTGCATTACCAACCCATGGTTTAAAGTTCAGTACAAATTAAAATAGAAATAAAGAAAACCAACAATTTTTTATCACACACATCGAACCCTATATATGAGAGAAAACCCATACAAAACACACGATGATATAAATACAATAAAAGCTAAATTTCCTTTTACAACTCTAATCTATATTTGTCGGGCAACTTCCATTTTGTCCCCCTTTAGTACTAATCTTTGATCTTTTAGTTCAAGACAAATTACAAAAGAAGTAACAAAACAAATAAGTTTTTATCACACACACTAAAACAGTGAAACCCTAGATATGAGAGAAAATCCACACAAAACACACACGGATACAAATAAAATAAAAGCTAAATGTCCTTTATCATTTCAATTTAGATTTGTCAGACGACTTCCTTTTGTCCACCTTTAGTACTAATCTTTAATCTTTGATCAACTTTAGTCCTTGAATTATAGCAAAATATTCAAACACAAACCAAACATGTTTTGCAAGTATAAAACAACTTTGAGTATATTGCACCGTTTACAACTTTAAAAGCTTATATTTTAATATAATTTTTTCTTGAAGTTGTCAACTAATATGTCTTATAACATGCGTTACTAATTCTCCGTGCACTGGTACAAAAAGTGGTATTGGTTACTCCAAAAATGTGTAACGATATGCATTTAGTCACACATATTTTTTTGTTGTTTGTCACTAAAGGTCGTGCCACCGTAGGTCTCCTACGGTGACATTGTTGAGTTTATGGCCTTTTTCATTGAAAATGAGTGACCAAAACCCAAATATGTGTGACAAATTAGGCACAAGTTTTGTTGGATTAATCAGTATTAGTGACCGTAAACACTTTATAGTCACACGAATGGTTTTTGAGAGTAACTATTATTCGTCCTTTGGCCATATTAATATATAATATATGTGACATTTGAGATGATTTATTCAAGTAAATGAGTATTTTGTGTGAGTATTTCCCGTCCTGTGGCCACATGAATATATAATAAATGTGACGTTTGTGATGATTTAGTCACACAACGGGTGTTGTTTTTTTGGAGCTAGTCACATATAATTTAAAAAAAACGTGGCCAAGAGTGTTAATAAGTGTGACCATATGCTTTTTAAAATCAAGTAAATGTGTATTTTATGTGACTATTGTTCATCAAATGGTCACATGAATTGTATGTTTGTGTGGCCTTTTGAAATATTTAGTCACACAAAGCATGGTTTTTTTGGGATTTAGTCACATACAAGTTAACCAAAAGTGGCCAAAAGTGTTCATAAGTGTGATCATATGTTGTTTAAAGTCAAGTGAATATGTATTTTGTGTGACTATTGTTTCATCCAATGGTCACATGAATTTTTAAGTTTGTGTGTGCGTTTTTTGTACTATTTAGTCACAACAAAACATGTTGTTTTTTTTTAATTTAGTCAACATACAAGTTAAACCAAAAGTGCCAAAGTTTTAAAAAGTGTACCATATGTTTTAAAAAGTCAAGTTGAATGTGTGTTTTTGTTGACATAATGTTTCATTCACAGGTCACATGATTTTTTAAAGTGTGTGTGGCAATTGTAAATTTAGTCACATAAACTATTTTTTTTGTTATTTAGGTCACATACAATTATAACCAAAAGTGGCCAAAAGTGTTAATAAGTGGACCATGATGACTTTCTAATATTAAGTAAATGTGTTATTTTATGTGACAAATTTGTTCATTCCAATGGTCCACATGATTTTATGTTTGTGTGGCTTTTGTAATATTTAGTCACACAAAGCATGGTTTTTTTGGGATTTAGTCACATACAAGTTAACCAAAAGTGGCCAAAAGTGTGACCATATGTTGTTTAAAGTCAAGTGAATGTGTATTTTGTGTGACTATTGTTGATCCAATGGTCACATGAATTTTAAGTTTGTGTGGCGTTTTGTAATATTTAGTCACACAAAGCATGTATTTATTTTAATATTAGTCACATACAAGTGTAAACCAAAAGTGGCCAAAAGTGTTTAATAAGTCGTGGATCATATGTTGTTTAAATCAAGTGAATGTGTATTTTGTGTGGACTATTGTTCATTCAATGTCACATGAATTTTAAGTGTGTGTGGTCAATTGTAACATTAGTCACACACAAAGCTTGATTTTTTTGTATTTGGTCACATACAAGTTAACCAAAAGTGGCCAAAAGTATTAATAATGTGATCAAAATGCTTTTTAAATTCAAGTGAAATAGTGTATTTTGTGTGGATAATTGTTCAAAAATATGAGGACATTCAGATGCCATAGTATAACCACATGGTCACCAATGAATTTTTAGTTTGAATGCATTTTGTAATAAATTAGTTCACACATTCGCATTAAAAAATATGACAAATAATTTGATAAAGTGTGATCCATATTATGAGAGTGCATCTTTTTAGTCACATAAAACAAACAAATAATTTGTGTCATTATATATATATAGATAAAATAAATATATATATATATATATATATATAACCAGAATTAAAAACAAAAAGCAATTTCAAATTGAACAAAACTCGAACGTATATAACTGAACAAAATATACAATTGTAATGTCGTACCTAATCAAATTCCCAACTACCATAATTTAAAGACTTATGACTCTTCCCCGTCCTAGCTTGCCGTTGCATGGTTTCACGAATTGTAATCACTAACTTTTTTGCGCTTCGATTGTAATTTTGGTGCAGAATTGTAATCACTAACTTTTTGTATCGTAGTTGGTGGTGTAACCTGCAGTAAACAAAAAACGCTTGTATCAAACATTGAATTAAATATGAAGAATTATATAATAGTAGGATTGAAAAAAACACATGATATGTACCAGGTCCCATCAACAACAACTTGAATTTCATTGGCTATGCAAAGAAACCACCCTACTCCATCCTTAAACTAGTTTAAACACCATTATATCCAACGTCCGTATTGCATGCTGCATCCACTAACGATGAATCAATTGACACTTTGTAGCAATCATTTGGGAGCGCTTGGGTATGCAGCATTTGTTTTCTCGCAGACTTGTATACGGTACACAAAGCAACAATATTTGATTTCTTTAAGTGCCACAGTTTGCACTTAGATGCATAAAAAAAGAATTTTTGCATGTATATATCAGAAATTATTTAAACAAAAGAATAACAATACACATGTTGAAATACATATTGTTGGTAGTTCTTGTGTTGGAGACACATTTCCTTTACATTGAGAATCTTGAGACCCCGTCTTTCTGCTTCGGACTTAGGTGTTTTCTTAGGTCCGACAGTTTTAACAGGTTCCTATATGTATAAATAAAACACGGTACATTAGTCATGTATGTAAAATTCAAAAATCAAAACCATTGTTTCCATTACCTTTTCTGAAGTAATTACAAGCCCATTAGACTTCTTCTGAATTCTCGCATCTTTATCACGTACAACAACACTTGACTGAGTTCCGTCCACCTCATAAGCGCCCATTGGAGTCACCTGCAATATAAAATTAGAAATACATTGACTCATCAGTTTAATGTCAGTGCCTGCTATCATTACATCAGTGTGTTAGCATTAGAAAAATGAATTTGTTTAACAAACATAAAAAAATGCTTACCATCCTGAGTACTTGTCAATTGAGAGACAAATTTAACTGCACGCCTTGGCAGCCGAACTATTCATCAGTTTGACAAATGCATTACCTTTGTTTCTGTCATCCTCAATCTGAACAATTTATTGACCAAATACATCTTTGTGTCATCTTCGTGGAACCAATTTCTTGACCATTCATCTTTTTGTCATCTTTTTGTTGACGCTCGCGTCTCTCATTATCAAGTTGAGTTTGAAGTAACTCAATTCTTTCATCAGTTGCTTGTCTGCTTCGAGGAAGATGAAAATACCTCTTGTATGTAACTCCACTTCCTACTCCTCTTGCATAACCTCCCTTTTCCTTACCAAACACAACTGTCATGGCATCAGTGCCATCATCAAGATTCAAGGTTCCTTTCTTGATCTTGTCATTAGCTTCTTTCTGCACAAAAATATAGGAAATAGGTTATTAAACGTAAATAAGCATAATAATAGAATTTGCAGTCAAACTTACAAGTTTATCTCCCACTAATCTAATCTCATCATCTGTAAATTCTCTGTCTTTGTTTACCCTTCCTTTCAACCACATTATACCACGCGGAGGTTCTTCATCTGCTTCAATTTCTTTATTTTCGATCTAATAAACATCAAATGCATACACATGTAAAGTTAAACCAAGATAAACGAAAATATGAGTGTATTAAATGCAAATGTGCAAATTGTACAATGTAAACATATTCATTTCTCAAACTCATCTCTTAATTTGTAAAACAAAAATTATGTAATCTTACTATTTTTTCTTTCACAAAAACATATCCACCTCGTCTCATTTTATGATGATAAACATTTTTGGAACGTGCCATTTTACCTCTAGCTGATTTCTCCTAAAAACACAAAATCACAAGTGTTGAGATTAGAAGCCTTCTTGATGCTGTTAAAGTTTAATGTTGCTCAAGTAAAGATAGTGCTGCTGATGATCTTCAAGGAAAAGATACCAAGTGGTTAGTACTACTAGAGTAAATATATTACTACTGCTAGTATAACTTAGTACTGCTAGTATAAAGTTAGTACTGCTAGAGAACTACAATGAAATATATGCCGTATTTACTACTACTGGCAATAGAGTTAATGGTGCCAGTAGGAGTTAATGCTGCCATTGAAAGTCACTACTGCTAGTTCAAGTTAAGACTGCCAGTGGAAAAGTTAATGCTGCTGGATTGTTAAAGCTACTGAGAGGATTACAATTGCTTATTATGAAATGACATATAGACTTAAATAAAGATGACTAATTAAAACCTTGTATACATCGGTGGTCGTGTAGTTTACAAACTCGACCCATTCTTTTGCTTTTACAATTGTACTATACTTGGCCGGGAGTTCATTCAGTTTCGAAGGTGTATTTAGGTTGGGCAATATGTATTTTTCTCTCAGTTTCATTCTGAAATTCCTTAGCAGTTTACCAAGACGATGCATTACCAAGTTTCTGACTGTCAAGTCAACATCAAAATATCGCTGCAAAGATTAACAAAATGTTGTTAATTAGTTGCACATAATGTAAATGCATAGATAAACGTATGTAGTACTGGGTTAAAAAATAGTATATATGTACCGTGATTTCATCCCATAGTTTATCTCTTGATTCTTTATCCACCTTCTTCCAGGATAGAATCTTCAAACCTATGTGCTCACGAACAAAATCTCCTAAAAAAAATCAAAAATAGTGCTCTGTGTAACCCTGATACCCTATTCAACGCATCAAAGGTTACCTTGATCTTTATTCCACTAGGTTTGCCATATTCCTTGCGAAACTTATATAGCCTGGTTATGCCCCTCTTAACTAGTTTCAGATCTGAATGGTTGGTTCCATCCGCATCTTCATCATCAGAATACTTCTCGGATTCATATCCTAACATATCATCATTTTCATTATCACAATTAACTAAAAGATCATGATCATCGGCTTGAATTTCCACCAAATAATTCTGAACATCGGATTGATTTTCCATGACTCTTGAGCAACAATTTGTAAAAGAAAATGATTCTGGCTTGGAGAGTAATGGTGATAGAAGATTTGATTTTTCTATTTTGGTCGTTGCAGTCTTTTTTTTATGAGAGAAATCAGGGTTATGATGAATATGAAATGGCTCTTTTTTTAGAAACTGATATGTATTTAATTAGCTGATATACATTTAAAAATTTTCAAAAGTGATGCATTTAAATTTTTTTGGCTCCAACTTCTTTTAAATTAACAATTTAATTATTTAAAAAAATTTCATTTTTGAAAAATCTGCAATTTGTTTCCAAAACTGCATTTTTTTTCTCCAAACTACTGCTGGTAATACATTTAATGCTGCCAGTGGGAGTTAATGATGTCAGTGAAAGTTACTACTGCTAGTTCAAGTTAAGACTGCCAGTGGAAAAATTAATGTTGCTGGATTGTTAAAGCTGCTAAGAAGATTACAGCTGCTTATTATGAAATGACCCATTACACCCAAAAGCTTTTTTATCACAAAATATGTAATCTTGTATGTGACCCATATAATTTTTCCTGTATGACCCATATCTAAAAATACAAAAAAAAAATTAAAACAACATTAACTAAGAAAGTTTGATTAATTACAATCATC
>BQNB010049227.1:12374-42145 GCA_026074375.1 Tanacetum coccineum
TGGTCATTTCCTTGACCATTCAAATCATCAACAAGCTCATCATTAGCTTCCCTGGGTCTTTTAACCCTTCCACCTTTACCAGCCCGTACACCCGTTCCCCCTCTTAATGATTCGGCAGCAAGCCAGCCAACACTTTGGGTCATCACCCTTGGCGGTATTATCCATATGAGGGAGAACATGGGAAACGTTAGGTAGGCATGAAGACTCATATATATATATATATATATATATATATAATATCTTACTATATATACAGATATACACATAACACCACCCTACGGTGTCACCATCGATTTGTTTGAACAACATTACTAAGTATGAGTGAGTTGTGATACGCTTATAACTACGTTGGCCACCGTACTTATATTCGCATCCTTTCCCAGTCGTACTCAATATTGAGCTCACACATTTCAATGACCGACATAACTAAGGCAAAAGCGGAACACCGCGCACATAGATCCTATATGCTACTAAACGACGGATCTTAGGTTATAGTCTAGGCCAACCCACCTAGTTCTCTATAACCTTGGCTTTGATTACCAATCTGTCACAACCCGACAATGGCGAAAACTCGGGAATGTAACATAATGATCAATCATAACACAAGATACAATATAGAGACAACTACAATGCATAAACTTCAAGTGTTACGAAGACCATCAACCTCGAACAACCTCGAGTGATGTCCCAAATCACAATCAAATCCATAATCTCTTACAACTCCAAGAGCCCACACAGGGGTCCAAATCCAAACTTAAACCAAAAACTTCCAAATACTAAGAACCAAACAAAAAGCAAGAAAGACTTCACATGAAAAATCTACACGGGATACTTCTTAGTCTGTTATCACACATTACCAATTTATTCTTTTTTCACCTCACCTAAAAATGATACTCAAAAACATCAACAATAATGTTGGTGAGCTCGTAGCTTTGAACTTAAACCCAAAAGCTGTGCCAATAATTCAAAATAGTGGACAATAGTTCAATATGATAGTTAATATATACGCAAACAACCTATTAAGTCGATCACCATATGTCACTTACGCACCTAAAGGGCCTACCAGCTAGAGCACTGGATAGGGCAGGACATCACACATACCAGGGCAGGCGTACCTAGCCGCTCCAATAACCACACAAATACTAGGATAGGCGTACCCCTTGGATCCAAACAATCATACAACACATAATATTCACATAGCAGTCATAAGCACGTATCTTGTCCCAAAAACAAAACCACATTTCGCACAGTTCAATTCAAAATATTTCAAAACACATTTGGGTATCATTTTCCCCCAACGGAAAAACAGTAAAAAGTGGGGCTATAAGAACTCACCTCAAGCAAGTCTTTAGCAGCTAATCTCAATCACACAAGCAAATACAACGACGTCCGCACATGACCTAGTCCAGTTAATGTCCCATTTTTTACCATTCATTTCCAAAACAATCTTCACGTTTGATGCATAGAGTTTAGTGGTGTGATGGTTGACGACATATCCCAACAATCATATCAATCCCATTGCTCAATAATACATACTTATACTATTTAAAGATAATAGATAAGTAAGATAAGTAAATATTAATAATAAATAATTATAAATATATCTCGATAAGTCCATTCGGTAACCTTAGTCACCGTAAAAATAATCATAATTTGGTTGAAAATAAAACGTTTACTCATAATAAACATATTAGAGAAGTTTCGAGAAAAAGACCCCCCCTTCATAACGTTCTCCCCCTCCCTGGTTCTATCATACTCGTTTCCTTGTCCCGTCTCCGTAGTCCTTTGTTCCTACCCTTATTTCCTTATCCCCCCCTCATTTTATCTCTCTTCCTTCTCACTTGTCTCTCTTTGCTCCCTTTACTCATTTTCGGACCTCTCGTAGTACTTTGTTTTCTTTATTGTTCTTTCGTGCGCCCTCTCCTTGCTTCTTCTCTCCCTCCAAATTACCACGTCCTCAATTTGACCGTTCAGCTCCATCGTATCCCCTCCGTTAACCTTTCTTCTCCCCCTCTGCCCGGGCCTTCCTATCATGTTTTCCTGCCTTTCATACTTTCTCTACTTTCTTTCTCCCCCTCTCTACTCTGTCCTCTTTTCATCTCCCTACCATTCCTGCCTCTCCTTTCTCCTTATATCTTATCCCATTTCCCTTTTAAGCTATCGTCTCGTCCTTCCACACTTTTCGCCCGTTTGCCTAGACCCCCCTTCGCACTTTCACCTTCCTCTGCCTTCCCCTCGCATTTGTTTTTCCCTTGGACTTTATTACCGCCCCTCAGAGCTTCTTTTCCTTGCCTCCCTTCGCTCAATATTTTTCTTTCTTCTTACCTCACGTACAATCGACTTTCCCCCCCCACCCAATCCGTCGTCAACTTCTCCTCTGTTCTCCGCCTCCTCATCCCTTCACTGACTAACCCCACGAATTCCCCTCCACTCTCTCTCCCCGTTCCCTTCTCGCGCCACCTCCGCCGCCCATCCCTCTTACCATTCCTGTTCTTGTGTCTTTTCCCGACTCCGCCCTTCTCCTTTTCTTTTTCGGAAGCACCGTCTTCGTTAACCCCTCATCAAACACTTCCTCGTCCCCTACTGCTCATCACCAGTAAAGTTTGCTTCTACATCTTTCCCTTCCCCTTACCCCTCCACCTTCTCTCCCACGTACCTTTCCTCCTGTTCTTTCTTCTCCTTGCCTTATTACCGTGCCGCTGTTTGCCATCGCAAGTCGCCTTTCGGTTTTCTCGCCCTCAGTTCTCACCCGTTCTGGGCTGTCTTCTTCTCCGTTGTCCCAGTTAATCGCTCCCTTCCTAACCCTCTTATCAGGACTACCCGAACACACCACCAGGCAAACTAACTCCCCTACACGCTCTCCCCTCACACAAGCAACTGCAACGATGCCCGCACAGACCCTAGTCCCGTTAATGTCCCATAAACTCATACAGCCCAAAACAGATTTGCACATTTAGATAGCATAAAGTTAGATCGTTGTAAAATTTTCCCTAAACAGTTTCGTGCAGTGCTGGAATTTCCACATCGTCCCCCCTACACAAATACCCTCCCATCGCTCCACCTACAAACTATAAGCAAAATAACAATCAAATAGAAAAGAAAGACTAATTAAAATATCTACTAAATAAATATCAAATATCTTGATAAGTCTATTCGTACCGCTATATTCACCGTAACCATCCATCATAACTTGGTTGAACAATGTAAACGTTTTACTCAAAATCACCAAAAACCGACGTCTTCTAGAAAATAATCAACCTTTAACGTCTTTTATAGAGGATTTATTAAAAAAATAAAATAAAAAAATAATAATTATATATTTCAAATCAAAAAATCAGTTACAAGTAAAATTTCTAAGTAAAAACTTTTTTAAACCAATTTCGACATGACCCGTACTATTGATACAATCGTTTTCCAAGAATACACTTAATTCAAACAATTTTCCAACTTTCGACACTTTTATTCACCAAATTACGAAATCTCAAATCTTTAACGTTTACAAAAACATTTTTCCTAAAATATCATTCAATATCACTGGACTTCGCAAATACAATTCACTTTTGAAAGACTGTCAAAAACCCTCTTTAAAACGACTAAATATCGTTTATTGGGCTTTAAGGCCCAATAAGGGTCCATTAAGATATTTAGACGCCCAAAGTATGATCCAAGCCCAAAACCAAGGCCCATTTATATACATAAGCTCATACTAATAAGTAGAAAATAATCCAGACCACAATAAGCCCTCCCATTAAGCCGCAGCTCAAATGGGCTTATTGGGCCGTGAGCCCATAAGCTCTATTATACATATATTAAGCTTAAAAATAAGCTAGTAAGCTACGTATTGCATTTGGTTATCACCATAAACTATAATATTAGTCCACGAACATACGCCATAATATACGCAAGAAAAAGTAAACAAAAATCACTTCACCTTGTATTTAAATGTACTGAGTATATAAGCTCAAATAAGCCACAAAATAAGTCCAAAATAAGCCATACAAGATATTATCCAAAATAAGCTATCTAGCAATATATGTTATTCAACCATCACGACCACAACATCAAAACTACAAAACGCTTTCCTTTCCTTTTTAAATCCGACGAACCAAACATCCCTTTTTTAATACGTTTCGTTCCCAAAAATCAATGTTTACGACGATCAACTTGTACAACTAACATCTATGCATCAATATAAACCCAAAAGTACAAACGAAATTTAAATTTGAAAACTTACAAGAAAATCTTCAAAAATGTAGATTTCGACACGAACCGGACAACCCAAACGTTGTTTAAATGAATACCCAAATACTCGTATCAACCCGAAATATCACGTTCTTGATCAAAGTTAGAAAATCTATGGTGGTTTGTGGTGGTTGGTAGCGGACGAACACACGCACACACACACACACACTTATGAGTGTGTGTTTGTTTTTTGAAAACTAAAATGAGAGAATGAATGGTATGTTGGTTGTAAATGGAATATATGTGTACAAGTGGGAAAATTTTAGCTAAAAATATGGCATCCTTGTCTCCTAAGAGACTTGAACCGGCCATGGTATCCAAAGGGGGTTCGAGGTGTCGTTTTTGTGTCGGGATCTCTTAAAAGCTCATAAAACTTAACCGTAAATTATTCCCAAAAGTTAATTAGTATTTTTATTCACCTTAAAAATACTTTTCCATTAACCTAGAGTATTTACACGACATATTTACACTTAAACCTTTCAAAACTCATTTGGACATTAACGGACGTGTCGGGACTCGTTTTTTGGCATTTCTCAAAAATTGGTCAACCACCCAGAATATCAATAACATAATAGTATCCTCCAATAAGGCTTATTATACACAATAAACCATAAAAATGATTCATATCTCATAAATTCATCACCGTCAACACGATACGATTTCTAAATAAACTGACAAACGTCAAATAGTCAAAGGACTAAAATGAAATATTCAAAACATAAAAAGGGCAAAGGTTACATTCTACCCCCTTAAAAGAATTTCGACCCCGAAATTCAACTGCTAACATCACTAAACAAATGCGGGTACTTAAGTTTCATATGATCTTCACGCTCCCATGTGAATTCAGGACTACGTTTCGAATTCCACCGAACCTTGACGATGGCAATTCTACTACGTTTTAGCTTTTTGAACTCTCGCTCCATGATTTCCATAGGCTCTTCCACAAAATTCAACTTATCATCAATTCGGATTTCATCCAAAGGCACTTGCAGTGTTATCAGCCAAACACTTCTTAAGGTTCGACACGTGGAATATGTCATGAACACCTTTCAGATCCTCAGGCAAATCTAATCGATAGGCCACAGAACCTACCTTTTCAATGATCTCAAAAGGTCCAACAAATCTAGGTGCCAGTTTCTCTTTCTTCCCAAAGCGTACCACACCTTTCCAAGGCGATACTTTAAGCAAGCCATAGTCACCTACACTAAACTCTAGAGGCGTCCTCCTCTTATCAGCATAACTTTTCTAACGATCTTGCGTAGCCTTAAGTCTATCCTTAATCCGCAAGATCTTCTTAGTGGTCTCTTGCACTAACGCAGGTCCTATCAATTGACCCTCTCCAACTTCAGCCCACATAATCGGCGAACGACACTTCCTACCGTACAATGCCTCAAACGATGCATCCATCCACACTAAAAAAACGGTAGCTAAAGTTTATAGAAAACTCAACCAACGGAAGATAAACATCCCAACTTCCCCCAAAGTCTAGGATGCATGCTCAAAGCATGTCTTCCAAGGTCTGAATAGTACGTTCACTCTGACCATCGGTCTGATGGTGGTAAGTCGTACTCATGTCCAACCGAGTTCCTAATGCCTCTTTTATTAACTGCCAAAACCTTGATGTGAAACGACTATCACGATTCGATAATGAATCTAGAATCGAACACAAAATTTAAGAAAAAGGGGGCGGGGGGGATAGGTGCACCCCCCACCGGTGCACCACACCCACAAGGGTACACCATGTCTAGCAACTATCTCATTCAAATACAATCTAGCCAATCTATCCATCTTATAATCCTCACACATACGTAGAAAATGAGCAGACTTAGTCAATCGGTTCCCAGATTATGTCATGCCCACTACTAGTCCTAGGAAACTTAGTTACAAAATCTATGGCTATCCCTTCTCATTTCCACTCAAGGATCTCAGGTTGCTGGAGTGGCCTTTGATGCTCAGCCTTAACCTTCAAACAAGTCAAACCAAAAACTTTTTTTAAGATTTTTACTAACATATATCGCTACATCATTTTTCATTCCAGACCACCAATACCTATCTCTGAAATCGTAATACATCTTATCAGCTCCTGGGTGTACAGAGTACTTTGACTTATAGGCTTCATCTATTATCAGGGTTCTCACATCACCCTTCAAAGGGACCCATATTCGATCCAGATAATACAACGCTCCATTACTCCTAAGTTCAATCATTTCATCCAAACCTTTTTGCAATCCTGCGGACTCATCCACAGCCTCCTTCTGAGCCGCCAGTATCCTATCCTTAATACTCGACTAAAGGGCCATATTCATATCTCTAACTCTCTTAGGCTTTACTCTTTCCTTCATACTTAGGGCATCAGCCACCACATTTGCCTTACCAAGATGGTAGCGAATCTCACAGTCATAATCACTAAACGACTCTATCCAGTGACGCTGTTGCATATTCAACTCTTTCTGACTAAAGATTTGCTGAAGATTCTTATGATCCGTATAGATGACACTCTTTGTCCCATACAGATAATGTCTTCAAATCTTAAGGGCAAACACAACTGCTCACAGTTCCAAATCATAGGTCGTATAAATCTTTTCATAAATCTTTAACTGCCTAGACGCATAAGCTATCACTTTACCTCTCTGCATCAACATGCAGCCTAGTCCTAACCCGGACGCATCGTAATACACCACAAAGTCTTCCGGTCCATCAGGGAGAGCTAGAACAAGTGCATTAGACAACTTGTCCTTCAAAGTTTGAAATGCATTCTCCTGCTCCTCACCCCAATCAAAGGTCTTACTTTTCTGAGTCAAGACAGTAAGCGGCTTAGCTATCTTAGAAAAGTTCTCAATGAATCTACGATAATATCCAACCAATCCTAAGAACAAACGAACCTCAGACGGAGTTCTAGGTGCTTCCTAGTTCTTAACAGCTTCAATCTTACTAGGGTCTACATGAATTCTATTACCATTTATCACATGCCCAAGAAACTACACTTCTCCTAGCAAGAATTCACACTTAGAAAACTTAGCATACAGTTTCTCCTTCTTGAGTAGTTCTAATACCAACCTTAAATGCTCCTCGTATTCCTCCCGAGTCTTAGAGTAAATCAAGATATCATCTATAAACACTATCACAAACTTGTCTGGATATGGCCTACATACTCGATTCATTAAGTCCATAAATACCGTTGGTGCGTTAGTCAAACCAAAGGGCATTACTGTGAACTTGAAATATCCATAACGAGTTCTAAACGCAGTCTTTGGAATGTCATCCTCATGCACTCTCAGCTGATGGTATCTAGACCTAAGATCTATCTTTGAGAAAAACTATGACCCTTACAGTTGGTCAAACAGATCATCAATCCTAGGAAGCGGATAACAATTCTTAATAGTCAACTTGTTTAATTCCCTATAGTCAATACACATCCTAAAAGAACCATCCTTCTTTTTCACAAACAAAACCGGTGCTCCCCAAGGCGATGAGCTTGGTCGAATGAAACCTTTGTCTTGGAGTTCCTTGAGTTGACCTGACAACTCCTCCAATTCAGAAGGTGCCAAACGATAGGGAGACTTTGCAATTGGTACAGCCCCAAGGATTAACTCAATTCAGAACTTAATTTCCCAGAGAGGTGGCAATCATGATAAATCATCCGAAAATACCTCGGGAAAATCTCTAACCACAACAATCTCTTCTTGTTTCTTATCTTTAGCCTTAGTACTCATCAAAAGTCTCGCTTTCTCTTCCGGTCTTTCCCCTAATACTCTAAGTACTTTGCCATTCCTAGTAAGTGTATCCTTTACTTACTACATTCTTCATGAACTAATTAATATCAGCCTATATTGACAACCAATCCATACCTATGATCACATCAAAACTCCTATGCCCAAATGGTATCAAATCGATGTCAAAGACGTGACCCTCGATTTCTAGTTTGCAACCCTTAATAACCTTATCAATCTCTACTAATTGTCCGCTAGCTATCTCAATCTCATATCTGAAACCTAATTCACTGGGCTCTATGCCTAACAGAGGTATAAAAGTAGTAGAAACAAAGCTATAGTCAGCACCAGAGTCAAATAAGGTAGTGGCAAAATGATTGTTTAAAGTAAACGTACATGTCACAATGTTTGGGTCTTGGCGAGCCTTCTCTGAATTGGTTCTGATGATTTCCCCCTGGCCTTTGAGCCTGATTCAACCTAGGATAAGTTGACTTGATATGGTCGGTACTACCACACTCGTAACATGCCCTAGCAGTTGGGTTTCTAGCATTGATAGGGTTCACATTCCTAGGTGCCATTCTACAATCCTTAGCAAAATGCCCAAGGCGGTTATAGTTGAAACAAACATGGCAGGGTGTCTCAAGTAAATGGTGGTAGTTAAAGGTGGTACACTTGGGTGCCGTACCCGTGTACCCTCCCTTAACAGGGTTTGCGATTGTAGCAAAGAATTTCCCGTTCTAGTCCTCTTGTTATCATCCCTTCCATTCTTATCCTTGCTAGGTTCCCCTATATTTCCTCTTTTCTCAACCTTCTTAATTGATCCATTCCTAACAGCCTCATCAGTCAGTGCACCAGAAATCTGCACAACCTTCTGTATAGTCTTTGGCTCCATTGCTGCCACCATCCCACGGATCTGTGGAGCAAGGCCATACGCGTATCTCTCAATCTTCCTACTTTTTAGAGTTACTAAGTGAGGAACTAACCTAGCCAACTCATGAAACCTATCAGTATACGCAGCATGGCCAGCCCCGACCATGACGTGATTCCACAACTCAGTTTCCAACTTTTGCATCTCATGACTAGGGCAAAACTCTTCTATCGTCATAAACTTAAAGTTTTCCCATGACATATTAACAACAACTTCCCGGCTTAGCGTGCGGATTTGAGAGTTCCACCACGTTAAAGCCTTACCCACAAATGAACCGGCAGTGTATTTTACCTTTTGGTTAATACTACAACCACTCATATCTTGCATGGACTCTATTTTCTCAATCCATCGAGTAAGGACTACAGCACCTCCCTTACCATCATATTCCTTAGGGTTACAAGCTAAGAATTCCTTATACGAACAACCTACCCGGTTGCTATTTACCAACACATTCCCTACGTTCTCCTGAACATTCTCATTAACTACATTAATATTTTGATTTCCAACATTACCTTAGTTACCAACCTGATCTAGAATAGTGGGTAAGAGGTTCTGCAATTTCTGGGAAATAATCGTCAAGAAGTCGGGTGCTCCTCCCACACCCCCATTGACTCCCTCTACATTCCTATTGACTCCCTCTATGCCCCCATTAGCTCCCATCCCTTGGTCATTCCCTTGACCATTCAAAGCATCAACACGCTCATCATTACCTTCCCTAGGTCCTCTACCCCTCCCACCTCTACCAACCCGTACACTCGTTCCTATTCCTCGTGATTCGGCAATAGGCCGGCCAGCACTTCGGGTCCTCATCCTTGGCGGCATTATCTATACGAGGGAGAACATGAGCAACTTTAGGTAGGCAGGAAGACTAACATATTTATAGAATATCTTACTATATATGAATATACACATAATACCAACCTATGGTGTCAACATCGATTTGTGTGGACGATAATACTAAATACGCATGAGTCGTGATACGTTTATAATTATGTTGGCCACCGTATTTATACCCGTATCCTTTCCTAGTTGTAAATAGTATTAGGCTCACACATTTCAATGAATGACTTAACTAGTACCATATACCATATAATCATGTAAGCACGTATAAGCGGAACACCGCGCACATAGATCCTATAATGCAACTAAAAGACGGATCTTAGGTTATAGTCTAGGCCAACCCACCTAGTTCTCTATAACCTTGGCTCTGATTACCAATCTGTCACACCCCGACAATGGCGAAAACTCAGGAATGTAACATAATGATCAATCATAACACGAGATACAATATAGAGAAAACTACAATGCATAAACTTCAAGTGTTAAGAAGACCATCAACCTCGAACAAACCTCGAGTGATGTCCCAAATCATAACTAGATCCATGATCTCTTACAATACCACTTGCCAACACAAGGGTCCAAATCCAAACTTAAACCAAAACATCCAAATACTAAGAACTCAACAAGATAAACAAGCAAGACTTCACAAGAAAGACCCACACGGGATACTTCTAAGCCTGCTATCACATATCACCAAATTATTCCTTTTTCACTTCACCTAAAAATGATACTCGAAAACGTCAATAATAATGTTGGTGAGCTCGTAGGTTTGACTCCAAACCAAAAGTTGTGCCAATATCTCAGAACAGTTGGACAATTGTGATATATGACAGTGAATATATACAATAGATCACAAACCCATGACTTAGCATCCTCGCTAATCATTTACCAAGACCTAGCATCCCCGCTAGTCTTATCACCAGCGTGTGCCAACGCTCTTAGGGTCGCAACCCCGATGACATACCACACCTAAAGCCTACCAGCTGGAGCTATATTTAGGGTGAAGAACCACACAGAAAGATCACACAGCATAATGTTCCAACACATAATATTCACATAGCAGTCATAAGCACATAATTTGTCCCAAAACAAAACCACGTTTCGCACAGATTAGAAAATCATTTCAAAACACATTTGAGTATCATTTTTCCTAAACGAAAAAGATTTAAAAAGTGGGGCTACGAGAACTCACCTCAAGCAAGTATTTAGCAACCAGATCTCAATCACACAAGCAAATGCAAAGACGTCCGCACATGACCTAGTCCAGTTAATGTCCCATTTATATCATTCATCTCCAAAACAGTTTTCACGTTTGATGCATAGAGTTTAGACGCGTTGTACAATTTCTCTTAACAGTTTAGTGGTGTGATGGTTGACAACTTATCTCAATAATCATATCAATCCCATAGCTCCATAGTACATACTTATGCTATTTAAAAAAAATAGATAAGTAATATAATTAAATATTTATAATAAATGATTATAAATATATCTTGATAAGTCTATTCGGTAACCTTAGTCACCGTAAAAATAATCATAACATGGTTGAAAATGACACGTTTACTCATAATAAACATTTTAAAGATGTTTCGAGAAAATTTATATTTTTCGTCTTTTAGCGGATTTATTAAATAAATAAAATAATATTTTATTATTTAAAATCAAAAATCATGTTTTCAAGTAAAATTTCTAAGTATAAACTTTTTACCAAATTTCGACATGACCCGTACGTTTATACAACATTTTCCAAGGTTTTCAACCTTTATTTCAAACATTTTTCCAACTTTCGACACTTTTTCGACAAAATTCCGAAATCTCAATCTTTAACGTTTACTAAAACGTTTTTCCCCAAAATATCGTTCAATATCACTTCGCAAATACATTTCACTTTCGAAAGTCCGTCAAAACTCTTAAAACGACTAGATATCGCTTATTGGGCTTTAAGGCCCAATAAGGGTCCATTAAGATATTTATACGCTCAAAGTACGATCCAAACCCAAAACAAAGGCCCATTTATATACATAAGCTTATACTAATAAGTAGAAAATAATCCAGACCACAATAAGCCCTCCCATAAGCCACAGCTTAAATGGGCTTATTAGGCCGTGAGCCCATAAGCTCCAAAATACTCATATTAAGCTTGAAAATAAGGTAACAAGCTACGTATCGCATTTGGTTATCACCATAAGCTATAATATTAGTCCACGAACATACGCCATACCATGAAAATAATCAAATTCACTTCCCTTGTGATTTTAAAATAAGACGTGAGCATATAAGCTCAAAATAAGTCACGAAAAGCCCAAAAAAATGTTATGCAAGCTATTATTCAAAATAAGCTATTTAGCAGCATATGTTATTCAACCATCATGACCACAACATCAAAACTACAAAATCCTTGTGTTTCTTTTTGAATCTGACGCAAACCCAACGCACCTTTTTATTCGTTTCGTTTCTAAAAATCAATTTTTACGACGATTAACTTGTACAACTAACATCTATGCATCAATATAAACCCAAAAGGACAAACGAATTTTAAATTTAGAAACTTACAAGAAAAGTCTTCAAAATATAGATTTCGACACGAACCGGACAATCCAAACGTTGTTTAAATGAATACCCGACTATGAGAATCAACCCGGAAATACTGTATATCACCACGATCTTGATCAAAGTTGGAAAATATAAGGGTTTGTTTGGTGGCTTATTTCGGACGCACACACAAGGAGAGTGTATGTGTGTGTTTTTTATTTTTGAAAGAATGAACAATGTGTGTTTTGGTATCAAGCAAAAGGGATTTGTACAAAGGGTGGACACAATATCTAAAAACTAGCCTTCTTGTTCCCTTTGTGGGGTTCGAACCGGATAGGCATCCAAGAGGGGGTTCGGGGACTTCCTTTTGTGTCGGGTTCACTTAATACTCATAAAACTCGATCATAAAATTTTCCTCAAAGTTAATTAGCATTTTTATTCACCTTAAAAATACTTTTCCATTAACCTAGAGTATTTACATGACATATTTACACTTTAATCCCTTTAAAACTCATTCGGACATTAATGGATGTGTTAGGACTCATTTTTCGGTATTTCTCAAAATTCATGGGTCAAACCACCCGGAATACAAATAACATAATAATGCCTTTCAAAAAAGGATTATTAATCACAATAAACCATAAATCATCTCAAATCTCATAAATTCTCCACCGTTAACACGGTACAATATATGAATAAACCGACGAAAGTCAAATAGTCAAAGGACTAAAATGAAATATTCAGAACACAAAAAGGGCAAATGTAGATCCTTTGTGAATCTTTGATTAGTTTGTTAAAGCTTTAGTTGTCTTAGATAAATCTAAAACAACTCTGATAGAAACCTTGTGGTGTATATATAAAGATTATGCGGAATTAATCTTTATATACTCAAAAGAATAATAAGAACAATATCAAAAACACAATAACTTTCACTATATTAAACGAATCACAAAACAACTATATGTTTTGCCTAAATAACTATGACTTTTCTATCTGTGTGTTCTCGTTTTTCTAACTATGCCGTAAGGGTTCCTTTTATACACTAAGGAAACCCTAATGGGCTTACAAAACGCGTTAAGTGATCATGCTTATCTATTCCTAATATAACTCATGCATATCACATAAGCAGTACTAACAAACTAACTAACAGTGCTAATTTACACTGACAGTACTAACATTGTACTGACAGTACTAACTATAACTAGCAGTACTAATATTAAAACTAGCAGTACTAATGACTTAGTTTATATTCTTCAATCTTCACTAGCAGTATAAATCTTCAATAGCAGTACTAAGTCTATCAGCAGTATAAACTTGTAGAATCTTTTAATTCCCAACAATCCTCCCCTAAACTTGTGATTTATCTCCAAATCATCAAGTTTCTTGAATTAAATCTTGTTGCCTCTGAGAGGATTCTTTCAAACACTTTAGCTTCTTGATCTATTGGCTTCTATGAAGATTTTCTTGACTAATTTTCTTTCCATCTTACTATCTTCTTCCACTTGCAATCTTTTGCTAATGTACTGCACATGATCCATATAATCTCCAAGTCAAAGGATCATGCATATATCTTTGTAGCTTCCATAGCACATCATCTTTATCTGGTTTAAATATTCTTTTCAATTCAACCCATAAAGCTTTCTCCATATCTTCAGTGGACTATGTAAATCTAAACCATTCTTTAACTAGGCTCCATAATGCAACAAGATCTTCTCTGTCAAATCCTTTGAGCATATCTTCAAAGCTTTAATATGCCACTGTGACCTCTCTGACCCTGATGATTTTCCAATATTTTCTTGAACCTTCTCTTGCTGCAACTTTTGTCATTTCTTCCTCATTTAACTTCTGAGCAATTTCTTCATCAGTACTTAGAAATTCTTCAGCAGTACTAAAAAAGATCTCTAGCAGTACTAACTTTTGAACTGTCAATACTTCTTCTTCTGGTGTAGCTTTTGAAAGTCTTTTCTCAAGAAGCAAGTCTTTTCTCAGGAAGCATCTGCAAAAATTTTAGCTGTTCTAAGAACATCAAGGTGAACTTCAGAACTTTCTTGACTTTGCTTTTCACCTTGTGGACCTTTTGAAGGGGTAATCTGCTCCAAGATGTACTCAACTTCTTCTGCATGTTCTGTCTCTACATCTTCAAACTTAGTTCTTGACATCCTCCCCTATTTCGAAGGATCCTCTGAGACCAAATCCTCTTCTTCATCTGAAATGACCACCTTTGCCTTTCTCCTCTTTGTTGTAGACTTGAGCTGATCTTTTAAATGTTTGACCTTTTTTAGATAGTTTGATACACAATTCTGTTAATTCATTAAGTTTCTTGCTACCCTCATCACTTCCAGGTGTGTAACCTTCTGAGAGAGGTGGATCATTAGACTTTTAGATGCAGCCTCAAACCTAGTTTGAGCATCTACATTCCCAATATGGTAACTTGGCACATGGGACCACTACCTGTACCAAATCCCAAAGGACTTAATTCATTAAGTGTTTCCATGGATTGGGTCTTAGTTTATGTTAGAAGCAGTAGTGGCAGCCCTTTCTATTCTGTCACCCAACTCCTTATGGACAGCCTCATCACCAACCTTTGTTAGGGGGACCACCAAACTGAGGTACCTTAGTGTCCCGACCTCTTTTGATTTTCCTATGTGTTTGACAATTTTTGTCTGATGTTACAAATGTTTCCAATCATACTTGAGTGTATAATAGACATCATGATCTTCCCTTCAAATAATACTTCACTTGATAATAGACAATCAATTTTGCTTATCCTGCAAATGTTAGTCCAAAACAAAGAAAAACACAATTTAAAGCATTGTCTTGACTAGCAGTATTATTTTTGAACCCACCAATATTAACAATTTGTCTACCAATATTAACTTTTTTTTTCAATAACCATGCAACAACATGCCTCTATTCATCACAAACACACTAGAAAGAATTAGATAGACATGTAAGAATTCATAAGGATCCATATTTATGCATAACTCATGAATAGAAGTCAAAAATGTTAGTCAAACCCAAATACTAATTTTGACCTATTTCTTTCTAAAATTAACCTTAAGTCACCCCAAAAACTTAGTTGAAAGAATAGTTTTTGGCAAACTATCAGCCATCAACGGATTTGAGAATTCTTTACTAGTTGTCGTTTGCCCTGGAATAGTCAATTCTTTCTAGTCTGTTAGACATGGTGAATTGATGACCATTTGTTGTGTGGTATACAACCAACACTGAAAGGACATTCATGCTATCATCAATATCCTCCCCTCAACTCCAGCATTTTCATCAAATCAACATATCCTTTAGAAATCAAATAACCTTTAAACTCTAAACCTGTAAAATGTTAGTTCCAAACACAGAGAAATACAATCAATAACATCTTGCATAATACTCATAAGAGACTTAATTTCTCTTTGGGACCCAAGCCATTACTGACTTGACTCTGCCTGTTGGATCAACATAGTCAAATTGCTTACAAATGTATGATCCACTGTTTTTAGAGACATGATCTAGAACCTTAAGTTTAGGTCTCCAAACCCAGCATGCTTTGGACTTAACAAACATAACATCATCATCCTTGTTTCCCCAACAACACTTGTCACTCTTTTTCCTTTAGCAGTATTATTAACTTTGTTATTTAAATTTTTGTTTTTAAGTGTTGTTTGTTGGTAAAAGGTCTTCTAAATGGTGAAGTGTGACACTTATCTGAAAAGCATGTAAGTCCCTAAGCTTTGTCAAACATTTCATAAAGGGTTTTGGTGCATCAGTCTTAATAGGTCTGGCGGCACTAACTGTTGTTGCTGTTCTTAAAGAATTTTGCCTAGCAGTATTAATTGGTACTAACAGGCCCCAACTTGGTTAAAAACTGGCTGTGGAAACGCAAAATTTCCTTCAGGAATAGAGAAATTTGTGATGATTAGAGTCCCTCATAGCAAATAATCCAAACTGGTCTAAAACTTTCCCTTTGACAGTCCCCCTTTTTCACAATGTTCAAAACAGGTTTATTAGTACCAGATCTTTTTATCATATAAACACAGTCTTTAATTAGATGTGTTAAAACTCCCACACACAAAACATAGCTTTGAGTAAACAGAATCTAACTCCTAATTTCTAGACATGTGTGTATTCCATTAGTACCTGTTATTCCTAGGGATATTGACTAATTTTTCCTAGGATGATCAACCTTGCATAGTTTTGAACAATAGCTATTCTGACACTTTTTTCCTAAGATCTCATCCTCATGCACAATTAGAAACCAATTCTTCAAATTTATTGGAGGGCATGGGGCACCAGAGGTTTCCTTTAATCTCAATTAGAAGGAATTTTCACTAACACTTTTATTAACTCTTCAGCGTCCATATCCTTCAAAACAGGTTGTTTAAACTCCTACAAGACCAAAGTTTGACAATCAATATTTAGAGGTGGTGCAAATAAGCCTGTAGGTGTGGAGAGGTTGGAACAAACCTAATACACAGCACCACCTGTTTCTATTAATTCTCAGATATTTAGCTTCCCAATCAATATATCCAAACTCATAGAAGCAATTTCAAAATTGGTCAATTTAAACTATTACACTCTCTTTTTCTATCTAAGTCTTTCTTAAACTGAATTATTAAGAGCATTAATTTCTGGTTCATTAAATGAGGCATCTCTTTTAAGAACAACAATTTGATCACAAAGCATACCCTCATTTTTCTTGTAGAAGACTAGTTGTTCTTCCACAAGAACTAATACCATCTCAATTTATAGTTTGGCTAAATCAAATTCCAGCAATTTATTAAGGCTCTATTCTTAAATTATCATACTGATACTTAAGAGATCTGCAAAGCTTTTAAAGACAGTTTTAGTGCAAGAATGATATTTGTGTACCTCTGAATCTGAGAATGCCATAAGAGCAAAGTTGGTAGGGGGTTTCTCTTCAGTCATAAAGCTCCAATCAAATTGTACTCCATCTATAGCTAACATAGCTTTGGAAGAAGATTCTTCCACATTTACAGTTCTCCTTGAGCTGTCTTGATTTCTGCTCCTATTTTCTTGACTCCTAGGATTTATGCACTCTCTCTCAAGCAAAATGTCCCATCTTATGACAATTGAAGATTTCTACCTTTGTCTTGTCATAACCAGCAGTATCACTTCCATTGATGATAATCTTCTTTCCAGTTCTCTAATAAAACTTTCTTGCTTTCATACTTAGTAATGCCAATTGCCACTTCAAATCCATTTCTTCAAGATCATCTTCATGGATTTGCTCTAGTCTTCATGAACAACCAGAGACCTCAATTGGTTTGATTGTGCCGAAAAGCCATAGATTGTGGCATCTACTGAGTACAAGTAGTATTTATCCTGTAGAACTAGCATTACTAATGAAGATCTAGCAGTATTAACAAGAACTTAGATGTATTGAACACCATTTGTACTACTAGGAATTGAAACAAAGTGCCATAAAAAACATTCTTCCTGTGAATTTGAATTTGAGCTGAGGTTACACATCTTTTGACCTTTGTTAAACAATCTTAAAAATTTTGTAGACATCATCAAAACTTAGTTAGGCCCAGAAGCTAATTTTGTTCCGCCCAGACCACAACATGCATACTCCATTCAGAAGGAAGGCTTCTCAAGAATTTAAAGTTTAGATCTTCTTAGAAGATGTTTTCACCTAATATGGTTACAGAACTAGGCTTACAATTTTCTGAAGCCTAGGGTAAAGATTATAGTCAAGTGACTGCTAGAGCTAAAGCCCATTATAAAGTTTTCATACATCTCTTCAAGAGTGTCTTTTTAGAGTCCTTCATGGGTGGCTTTCTTCATTACCACCAAATCTTGCTTCTATGGCTTCAAACAAGGTCTTGGCATCCTTGTATTGATTAAAAGTGAGTAGATGCTCACTTGGAAGTGTCATCATCAAAATACTTCGGGCTTTAAGATCATTCTTCTTTTAGATCTTCTCATCCCATTAATATCACCAAAGGTAAATTAGTTAAGTAGATGATACCATCAGCATTATGATGTGGTAGTCGTGCAACCTGGCTTGAAGAAATTGCCATCCTCAAATGATCTCCCTAGAGACACATGGTCTTGAAGTTGAATGTAAGCTCTATTTTTAAAGAAAGTCTCTATGTAGTCATAATCACCTTGCTTATCAGAAGATGGCATGATTTGCACGAGCATTAATGTGTGTACATTCATAGATCCAAAGGTCTTGAATCGAAGTGATTGCACAAAGAGTTAGATCTATTTGTTTCTTCTTGATCAAGGGTTCATAGAACCACCCGCACTAGATACCACATGTAGATCCCTTAAGATTCTTTGATAGATTAGCTTGTTAAATCTTTAGTTATCTTAGATAAATCTAAAACAACTCTGATAGAAACCTTGTGGTGTATATATAAAGATTATGTGGAATTAATCTTTATATACTTAGAAGAATAATAAGAACAATATCAAAAACACAAGAACTTTCACTATATTAAACGAATCACAAAACAACTATATGTTTTGCCTAAATAACTATGACTTTTCTATCTGCGTGTTCTCGTTTTTCTAACTATGCCGTAAGGGTTCCTTTTATACACTAAGGAAACCCTAATGGGCTTACAAAATGCGTTAAGTGATCATGCTTATCTATTCCTAATATAACTCATGCATATCACATAAGCAGTACTAACAAACTAACTAACAGTGCTAATTTACACTAACAATACTAACATTGTACTGATAGTACTAACTATAACTAGCAGTACTAATATTACAACTAGCAATACTAATGACTTAGTTTATATTCTTCAATCTTCACTAGAAGTATAAATCTTCAATAGCAGTATTAAGTCTATCAGTTGTATAAACTTATAGAATCTTTTAATTCCCAACAGCAAAGGTTATATTCTACCCCCTTAAAAGAATTTCGACCCCGAAATTCAACTACTATCATCACCAAACCAATGCGGGTACTTAAGATTCTTCTGAACTTCATGTTCCTACGTGAATTCCGGACCATGTTTTGAATTCCACCAAACCTTGACGATGGCAATCCTACTACGCTTCAATTTCTTGAACTCTCTTTCCAAAATTTCCACAGGCTCTTCCATAAAATTCAACTTGGCATCAACTTGGATCTCATCCAAGGGCACTTGTAATGTTGGATCAGCCAAACACTTCTTAAGGTTCGACACGTGGAACGTGTCATGAACACCATTTAATTCCTCAGGCAAATCTAACCGATAGGCCACTAGGCCTACCTTCTTAATGATCTAAGAAGGTCTAACAAATCTAGGTGCTAATTCCACTTCTTTCCAAAGCGTACCACATCTTTCCTAGGCGACACTTTGAGCAAGACATAGTCACCTACAATAAACTCTAGAGGCTTCATCCTCTTATCAGCATAACTCTTTTGACGATCACGTGCAGCCTTATGTCTATCCTTAATCTGCAAGATCTTCTTAGTAGTCTCTTGCACTAACTCAGGTCCTATTAACTGACTTTCTCCAACCTCCGCCCACATAATTGGCGAATGACACTTTCTACCATACAATGCCTCAAACGAAGCACATCTCATACTAGAATGATAACTATTGTTATACGAAAACTCAACCAACGGAAGATGGACATCCCAACTTTCCCTAAAGTCCAGGACGCATGATCTAAGCATGTCTTTCAAAGTCTGAATAGTACTCTCACTCTAACTGTCGGTCTAAGGGTGGTAAGCCATACTCATGTCTAAATAAGTTCCTAATGCCTCTTGCATTGACTACCAAAATCTTGATATGAAATGACTATCATGATCCGATATAATCAAGATCAGCACACCATGTCTAGAAACTATCTCATTCAAATACAATCTAGCCAATCTATCCATCTTATAATCCTTACGTATAGGTAGAAAATGAGCAGACTTAGTCAACCAGTCCACAATGATCCAGATTGTGTCATGCCCACTACTAGTCCTATGCAACTTAGTTACAAAATCCATAGCTATCCCTTCCTATTTCCATTTGGGAATCTCAGGTTACTGGAGCAAGCCAGATGGCTTTTGATGCTCAGCCTTAACCTTCAAACAAGTCAAACACTTACTAACATACACAACTATGTCCTTCTTCATACCCAGCCACAATACCTATCTCTAAGGTCATAATACATCTTATCAACTCCTGGGTGTACATAGTACTTTGAATTATAGGCTTCATCCATTATCAGGGTTCTCACATCACCCTTCAAAGGCACCCATATTCGATCCAAGTAGTACAAAGTCTCATCACTTCTCTGTTCTATCATCTCATTCTAACCATTCTGCATTCCTACAGACTCATCTACAGCCTCCTTCTGAGCCGCCAGTATCCTATCCTTGATACTCGACTGAAGGGGTCATATTCATATCTCTAACTCTCTTAGGTTTTACTCTTTCCTTCCTACTTAGGGCATCAGCCCCCACATTCGCCTTACTAGGATGGTGGCGAATCTTACAGTCATAATCACTAAACAACTCTATCTAGCGACACTGTTGCATATTTAACTCTTTCTGACTAAAGATATGCTGAAGACTCTTATGATCTGTATAGATGACACTCTTCGTCCTATATAGATAATGTCTCCAGATCTTAAGGGCAAACACAACTGCTCCCAGTTCCAAATCATGGGTCGTATAATTCTTTTCATGAATCTTCAACTGCCTAGATGCATATGATATCACTTTATCTCTCTGCATCAACACGTACCCTAGTCCTAACCCAGACGCATTACAATATACCACAAAGTCTTCTGGTCCATCGAGAAGAGCTAGAACAGGCGCATTACACAACTTATCCTTCAAAGTTTGAAATGCCAATTCCTGTTCCTCACCCCAATCGAAAGTCTTACACTTTTGAGTCAAGATAGTAAGAGATTTAGCTATCTTAGAAAAGTTCTCAATGAACCTACGGTAATATCCAGCCAATCCTAAGAACGAACGAACCTCAAACAGAGTTCTAGGGGCTTTCTAATTCTTAACAGCTTCAATCTTACTAGGGTCTACATGAATCCCATTACCATTTATCACATGCCCAAGAAACTGCACTTCTCTTAGCCAGAATTCACACTTAGAAAACTTAGAATACAGTTTCTCCTTCCTAAGTGGTTCCAAGACTAACCTAAAGTGTTTTACATGCTCCTCCCGAGTCTTAAAGTAGATTAAGATATCGTCTATAAACACTGTCACAAACTTATCAAGATAAGGCCTACAAACTATGTTCATTAAATCCATGAATACCGCTAGTGTGTTTGTCAGACCAAAGGGCATTACTGTGAACTCAAAATGTCCATAACAAGTTCTAAACGCAGTCTTTGGAATGTCATCCTCACGCACTCTCAGCTGATGGTATCCAGACCTGAGATCTATCTTTGAGAAAAACTGTGACCCTTGTAGTTGGTCAAATAGATCATCAATCCTAGGAAGCGGGTAATGATTCTTAACGGTTAACTTTTTCAATTCTCTATAGTCAATACACATCCTAAAAGAACCATCCTTCTTCTTCACAAACAATACCGGTGCTCCCCAAGGCGATGAGCTTGGTCAAATGAAACCTTTGTCCTAGAGTTCCATGAGTTGTCCTGACAACTCCTTCAATTCAGAAGGTGCCAAACGATAGGGAGACTTCGCAATCGGTACAACTCCAAGGATTAACTTAATATGGAATTCAATTTCCCAGAGAGGTGGCAATCCTGGTAAATCATCTAGAAATACCTCAAGAAACTTTTTAACCACAACAATCTCTTCTTGTTTCTTATCTCTAGTCTTAGCACACATCAAAAGTCTCTCTTTCTCTTCCGGTCTTTCTCCTAATACTCTAAGCACCTTTCCATCTAGTAGTGGTATCCTCACAACTTTCTCATGACAAATTATTTCAACCTTATGATTAGACAACCAATCCATACATATAATCACATCAAAACGCCCATGCCCGAATGGTATCAAATCGATGTTAAAGACATGACCCTCGATTTCAAGTTTGCAACCCTTAATAACCTTATCAATCTTTACTAGCTGCCCGCTAGCTATATCAATCACATATATGAAACCTAATTCATTGGGTTCTATGCCTAACAGAGGTATAAAAGTAGTCTAAACAAAGCTATAGTCGGCACCCGAGTCAAATAAGGTAGTGGCAAAATGATGGTTTAAAGTAAACGTACCCATCACAATATTCGGATCCTGACGAGCTTCCTCTGCTCCCATTATGAATGCCCTACCCCTAGCTTGGTTCTCTTGGTTTCCACGACCCTAACCCCCGTAATTAGCGACAACTTGGTTTGGATGGTTTCCTCTCGGTCCTTGTACTCTATTCAATCTAGGACACGCCGGTTTGAGATGGTCGATACTTCCACATTCATGGCATGCTCCACGAGCAGGTGTTGGGTTCCTTATATTTATTGGGTTCACATTCCTAGGCACAACTCTACAATCCTTAGAAAAATGACCCGGGCGGTTACAGTTAAAGCAACAAGGCCCTCCGAGTGCATGGTAGGAGTTGCAGGTGGTACACTTGGTCCAAGTACCTGTATTCTCTCTTCCTACAGGGTTTGTGGTAGTAGCAAAAGCATTTCCAGTCCCAGTCCTCTTATTATCATCCCTACCATTCTTATCCTTGCTAGGTTCTCCCACATTTCCTCTTTTCTCAACCTTCTTAATTGATCCATTCCTAACAGCCTCATCGGTCAGTGCACCAGAAATCTAAACAACTCCTGTATAGTTTCTTGTCTCCGTTGCGCCACCCTTATTTAAAAAATGGTTATTTTTTGCATCCAATGCGTAAGGTCCTAAAGTCCATTGCGTGATGCGAACGCGAGCGCAATTTAAACGCGATGCGTTTAGTATTAAAAAAGTACGAAAAATATTTATACATAGTATATTCTACCAAGTACCAAGTACATGCAATAAACTTACAAAATAAGTTACTAGCATCTTGAATTTATGCGAGGAATTCATTTTATAACAAAATAAATCGAAAGCAAAGCTTGACATAAATTAATTAGCAAAACACAAGATATTATATTTTTTGTTATAATGTTTATTTTGGACGTCATTTCACAAGCTTTATTTTTAAAAGGACATTAAAATATGTGGGTATCTTTATATAGTTTAATTTTGACAAAAATGATCTAAATTCTAGATGCGACAATTATGACCATTGTTGTTTTTTTTTTTGTTGTTTTTTTTTTTTTTTTTTTTTTTTTTTTGGTGTTGCTAGCATTACACAAATGCGGTAAATTGCGGTATAATGCGAACGCAATATGGGATGGCCTTGCATTAGGCACCATGATGCGAAATTTTAAATGCAATGCAATGATGCGTGCAATTTGTGCAATGATGCGTGCATTTTTAAACCAAGCTGCCACCATCCTACAAATCTATAGAGCAAGGCCATACACGTACCTCTCAATCTTCCTACTTTTGGGAGTTACTAAGTGAGGAACTAATCTAGCCAACGCATGAAATCTATCAGTATACGCAGCATGGCCAGCCTCGACCATGGCGTGATTCCACAACTCAGTTTCCAACTTTTGCATCTCATAACTAGGACAAAACTCTTCTATCATCATAAACTTAAAGTCATTCCATGACATACTAACAGCAACTTCCCGGATTAGCATGCAGATCTAAGAGTTCCACTACGTTAAAGCCTTACCCACAAATGAACCACCAATGTATTTTACTTTTTTGTCAATACTACAACCACTCATATCGACATAATCCATTTTCTCAATCTATCGAGTAAGAACTACAGCACCTCCCTTACCATCATATTCCTTAGGGTTACAAGCTAAGAACTCCTTATATGAACAACCCACCCGGCTGCCATTCATGAACACATTCCTAACGTTCTCCTGAACATTCTCATTATCCACATTAGTATTTTGATTTCCAAGATTTCCTTATTTAACAACCTGAGCTAGAATGGGGGGTCAGAGGTTCTGCAATTGTTCGACAATGATCATCGAGAAGTCGGGTGCTCCTCCCACACCCGCATTGACTCCCTCTACATTCCCATTGACTCCCTCTACGCCCCCATTAGCTCCCACCCCTTGGTCATTCCCTTGACCATTCAATTCGTCAACACGCTTATCATTACCTCCCCTAGGTCCTCTAACCCTTCCACCAACCCTACCAACCCTTTCACCCGTTCTCCCTTCTCGTGATTCAGCAATAGGCCGGCCAGCACTTCGGGTCCTCATCCTTGGCGGCATTATCTACACGAGGGAAACATGGGCAACGTTAGGTAGGTGAGAAGACTAACATATATGTAGAATATCTTACTATATATATAACTATACATATAATATGTAACAACCGACAATTTTCAAAACTTTAAATGACTATTTTACCCATTGAATTTTTGGGTCCGACTTGACTTTTTAACTTTTTAACCTTTTACTGTCACATAAAAATGATTACTGCGTAACCGGTATTTTTTTTATTTAATTCTCGGCGGGTCACCCAAGCTAGTACTACTCTCACCCAGACAAGCTTAATTACGGGGTTCTGATGGTATCCGATATATTAGTGATGGTATAAAAAATTTACTTTTTACCCTCGATATTATTTGTCATTTTACTTTTTCCCCTTTTACCATTTATGTGATTATTTTAACCTAAAACTGGGAAGTTGTCCCGCGTAAAACTAAAAAACGTCATCGGACGCGTTCTGGCTTCGGACTAAGATTAGTATATTTGTTGTATGCATTATTTTATCATTTTAAAGTGTTACATAGGTCATGTACACTTCCGTTTACAATTTCTATGTTTTTGCGTATATTTTGCGTTTTTTGCGTTTTTGATCAAACAAAACCCCGTAAACTCGTAATCTTTTCACGTAAACTCTAGTTATCGTATATCTCGGGATTAGAGGTAAAAAATTTCATGGATATCCCTCCCCCTACTCAATTTTCACTTATGCACACACTAAATTAATTCTATGAGAATCTTTTCACTTTAGCTTGTGGTCCCCTCCCCCTCCTTTGGCTTGGCTCACCCTTTGGCTCCACTCCTAACCCCTTTGGCTCCACTCCTAACTCCTTTGGCTCCAAGCTTAGTCCTTCCTATAAATACCATCCATATTTCATTTCTGGTAAATTTTACACACACTAGCTAAACTCTTGTAATTTTCTTTCCTTTCTTCTTTTGTACTATAACCGAACCACACACACACACTTGGTTAAGTGTATGTGTTGACTTATCAACCAATACAAAACCCTAGTACTTGGGATCCTCCTATAAATACCATACTATACATACTAGGGTTCTCATTCTTTTCGATCCACCAAGAAATTTTCTTTCTTCCTTTTATCTTCCCCTCACCCACGGCACAAACACACCCTTAATAGGGTTTTCATATATTTAATTTATCTTCAAGATCTAGTGTTCGTAGCTATTATTCAAGGTTATTTAAGGGAGATACAAGTGTTGGTTCATTTGTTTAAGGGTTTTTGTTCAAGATCTATAGTTAGGGTTTCAAATATATTTGGGGGTTTTGCAAGATCTTGGTGTATGTTATAGATCTAGTGTTCAATCTTATTCCTTTATCATTTGTAAGCTCTTTCTTGAACCTCCTTTTGATTTCTTTATTTTCTTATGCTCTTGGTTTAAATCCCATTATGTTTGTGCAAGTCTTCTAAAAATAAACAAGATGACACATTAACTAGTTATATTTTTATGGTTCTTTGATTTACATATTGTTTTGATTATGAGTATGAGTGACCATGTGTGTTGCAACAAAGATGGTGATGAGATTAGAGTAGTTTTAATGATGGTTTTGATGGTGGATTAGTAGTGAATGGAGATTAGGTTAGATTAGGCACTATTATGAAGTTTGGATGGATTTTTAGAAGCGTTTACGAAAAATAAGGTTGCTGATCCAAATTTGTTTTAGAGTTTTGGGCGACTTAAAAATATTTTCATTAGTCAAGAAGGTAGTTTTTGGATAGCTCATTTTGTATAGATAGTTTTTCATATATCGAACACTAAAATCGAACTTAAAACGACAGAGTTACGCTCAAATAAAACTTGAAACATTTTTTGGCAAAACAATTTTTATATGATCAGATCAGGAACAAAAATGACCATTTTGACCCCTTTCGAGTCTGTTTCGGCCAAATTGTAAACCACAAGCATGTCCTAAAATTATGTTTCTCTTCCAAAGTCGCGAAAGTTGTGATAAAAATGTTTTATGAGTGAGATAGACCTAATTTTCTTCAAGTTATTTTCGGACATATAATTTTATATATTAAAACGTTTTCAAACGGGTTAGGTCCGTTTAGGTTTAGAATGCCCTAGAAAATATTAATGTTGTGATTTGATCTTATTACGAAGGGCTAAGAGTTTTCTTAGAATGATAAAGCAATACCGTTGAACGTTACTAAAAATAGTAAGTTAGTATGAATTAGAGAAATAGAAATGAAAAGTAGGCATTTAGGTTTCGTTAGTGCGTTTATGGAATTGTAGACTTGACCAATATAGGGGACGGTATTAACATCCCGAAAGAACTTTCCGAAAATAAAAAGTTTTCTAAAATAGTTACTTTTCGAAAATAGTAACTTTTCGTAAGAACGTCGTAACGTTTTCATAAACCTAATAAGTTCATAAAGACACGTTTTGATAACTAAACTAAAGCATAAACACATATGGGTGTCTATTTTGTTTATCAACATTTATACAACGTTCGTTATTTATTTCTCGTTCTAAGGCACATCTTATAATTAGGTTGCAGTTAGTGTCTTCGGTTACATTTGTCTCATCATTGTGTTACTATCTCATCGTTTGCCTAAGGTGATTTCATAGCCCCACGATTTACTTGATTTATATTTACCTTATAACTTTTGGGGTAAGAACATTCTCGTTTACAAACTTGTTTACTCTAATGATTTCAAACTCTTATAAATGTTTGTTTGCAAACTCGGCTACATGATTGATATCACACTTTGTTTTAATTATGGATGCAATTACTTAAAGCCGTTCTTTTGGAAATAGGCTAGTTACTTTTACATTGGACACAAGTGCTTTACATTTTTCTCAATCTTGTTTACGTGTTGCCTAAGTAAATGTTGAAACTTGTATGCCCGAGTTATCATGAACCATTAGTTACTTATGATCAGTTGGATTGGTAAGTAATCGCGAGTGTTGTAAATAGATCTATTGGGACTAATCATCCCCGTCTGTGTAAGTAGCTCTTACATGATCAACGGGCGTATACCATGTCGAGTGATACGGTAAAGCGTCATGTTGGCACCCGCCAAGGGAAGTTTATTAAGCATTTTGCATGCTTCCGTTACATTTAGCCTCTGGTATCATGAGCTTAGTGCAACGTAAATACCTTTTATGTGAAGTTATATCTATTATAACTGTCACATACGTTTTATAACTTATGGTCCACACTTCTTTCGTTAAATGTTTCAAATTGCTAAATAATTTTCATAATACTATAAATGAAGCAATATTCACTAAACGTTTTTTATTTTTGTAAATACTTTACCTAAACCTATGAATTCACCAACTTTATGTTGACGTATTAAGCATGTTTTTCAGGTGCTTAGCTTTTGACTTCTCTGATGTTCTATGTGGAGTCGACGTGCAATATGATATCATCTTTCAAGACTTTATTATCATTCACACTCGTTGTCTTTTGAAAACTTAATTATGCTTTCGCAATGTTTTAAATTTCATTTCAAATCTTGTAAGACTTATCCATTTTTAATAAATACAACGAGTTATGATTTTCAAAAGGTCCATTAGTGGTCGTTCCCTTGATTTTGTGTGATGTATATTATGACGTCACGCCCTCGGACACTCATTTCGTCCAGGCCCCGTCTAAGAGTGTGACAGATTGGTATTCAGAGCCAAGGTTATAGAAAACTAGGTAGAATATCTAGGTCTGGTCTATAACCAGTATGTGATCCTTACATGCTTTTATGCGTGCCTTATACGTGCTTTTGCTATGGCGTATACGTGAGTACCATTTTGCCTTGAGTATGATATGTTATGGTCTTATCTCTGCCCTGCGTTTATCGTTCCCTGCGTTTATGTTACTTTGCGATTATTTTTTCCCTTGAGCTCAATTTTGCTATGAGATTACGTTTGTCTTGCGTTTATCTTTTCTCTACGGTTACTTTTTCCTTACATATATTTCCCCACCTATTTATATATAAGCTGTTTATATAAATAATAAACTTTTTTAGGACATTGTGAGTGACACAATGGTCCCTAAACTTTCCTAAGAAATTGTGAGTGACATAATGGTCTCATTTACTTCTAAAACATCATGAATAATTACGATGATCTTTAAAACTTTTCTTTAACTTTACATTATATCGTTTTGCATAACTTTGAAATTCGTTACAGTCTGCCGACCCCACTGGTTATCCTACTATTCGACTCTGAAGATGACTTTGAACACCCGTCCTATACTGTTGAAACATCTTCGTCATCTCGTTACGTCTCAACTTCTTTTACTTCTTGTAACTCCTATGAGCATGTGGATTAATTCGCACACAACTTTAACCCATCACCTCATAACATCCAATTTTTAGAAGCACGACTTTTGAAATTCGACTTATTTCATTTTCTTTACTCCGTTTGATTTTGAAGTAAATACTGACGACAAGATAAGGAATGATATCCACGAGGATTGAGTGTATTGTAACCCAACGAATTGCTAATGCTATCGAAGCTAATATTGTCTATGAGGAAAGAATCCACATGGCTCGCTACTAAATGGATTAGGTCGTACATAAGGAAACCAAGGTGGTAAGGAATTCCAACAATAAAATAAATGACAAAAGGCCATGAGAGCTTACATTGCTAAACCAAATTTCAAGAACGGATGTGTAGGAGAGTTCCCCTTCTACAACAAACGTAAGTTGCACCACACTAGACCATGCACTTTGAAGTGCAATAACTATAAGAGTGTTGGTCATATGAGTAGAAATTGTAGGACACCCGTTTCAATAACGACTTAGAGGCCGCAGTGGCAAATTTGAAATCTGAACCGTGCGAACTGTATTTAGGAGGTTAAAACTCATAGGAACTCTAACCCGTCAAAGATAACGCTGATACTTAAGGAGAGATTTTTCCTTATCTAGTGAAACCTAAGTAGATTTAGACTGTAATATCTAAGAGTTTTACACTAGTACTTTCTTGTGAATTTCGTGTATTGTGTGGATTTTCTTGAATCCTTTGTTCAATTTGTGTCATGACGATTTTTTCAGTTACACTTCAATTCTCGAGTAAATGTATGTAAGCTACTCCTTGTGTCTGTTACCGTCTTACAACCCATTTCACTATTATTATATAAACTGTCTTACTGTTATAAAGTAACTGGATGGTATCCTATGAACTATTTTAGTGTCGTCTTATATACATAGTTGTTGTCGCGTTATAAACTATTCTACCACCAGTTTACAAACCGTATGCTGATAGCTTATTATTTATTTTAACACCTTATAAACTATTTTGATATCATTCTATAAACCATTTTGTCAACATTTTATAATTATCCTACTATT
>BQNB010049228.1:0-42145 GCA_026074375.1 Tanacetum coccineum
AAACTCTCATCTATACAAGGCAAGAACCGAATTCTGGCACGACAGAAAATTAAAAATAAGAAAAGAATTCAAACAAGGAAACAAAGTTCTGCTATTTCACTCGAAGTATTAATTTAAACAACCGAAACTCAGATCTCGATGGTTAGGACCTTATGTAGTGAAACATCAATATCCATCCGGATATGTTGGACTCTATGGAAAAGATAGAAAGACGTGCATAGTCAATGGCCATCGACTTAAACTATATCATGAAGAAGATAATGACCCAAGGGAAGCAGTAACTCCCTTCTTTCCCAAAAGAATGATTCCTGAAGTACGAGTCTAGCTAATGACTCTCTTAAAAATTAAGAACTTCTCGGGAGGCAACCCGTGCTTCACTTAAGTGTAGAGGAGTCCCTCCTACATTCTTCTACTACTATCCTTTATTTATTTTATAAAAAAAACAACAAAAATATTTTCTTTTTGTGTGCTTTTGTTTGTTTACTTTTATGCAGGTACTTTAGCTTTAAGATATGAAAAATTATAAAGTATGCTCAAGGATAGCTCTCTCGTAGCTATACATTTTTCTCTGCCCCGGGAAGTACCATTTTTTATTTTCTTATATTTTGCTTCTATTATCAGTTATCACATTGAGAGCAATGTTCAACTTAAGTGTGGAGGGGAGCAAAATAGGAAAAATTAATCATATCCTTATGTTTGCCCTATTAAAATTTTCTAACTAATAATTTTATTATATGTTTTGAGGATATTAAAAAATGCTCTTAGTAAGCAAGTCCAAACGAAATTATACATTATAGCTCGCACCCCAAGTCCACTAATTTGTGAAAATCTAAGCCTTAAAAATATTCCGGAGTATCCACCTTTGGTACACTAAGATAATTGATGTTTAGCTTGTTCGAGTTTAAGGTTTGTATTGCAGTCATATGTGTCTATTCCGTCATCTATTCGGATTGTGTAGTATGGTCTTTGTTACCTTTTTGGAACTTTGGTATTGGTTGAGAATTATATTTGAGAGAGCGGTATTTAGAGCTCTAGAACTTTGTTGCTTAAGTCATCATTTTACTAAAACCGAAGCCTAATCACATTGAAATGTAGCTGCAAGCGCTCATTTTAATGCTATGTTGCTGAAATATCATCGAATAGTTGAATGAGAAAGTCCTGTGCTATGCCTTAGTTGTTATCTTTTAAAATGTATATAGAGATATATACTTTATTAAATTTATAATAGATAGATATATAATATTTATATTTGGATGTATGTATGGATGTTTTATACTTTTTGAGTTATAATAGTTCAAAAGAATAAAATAGGCTTATGTTTGGCGCTTGTTGAATTGGATCCTCTATAGTCCCAATTCCGTATAACACCCCACTTTCGTTCAGGTTTATGTGCTTTAAGTACAAGGCCTATGTAGCTGTCTAGATTATGTCTGTGTAAATTGAGTGTTCTTCACAAAAACATATTTAAACCCTATCTGAGTGGCTGGGTGAATTTAAAATTAAAACACTATCCCTATGTGAGGTGCTATGTTATATGTCTATGCCTGAAAAGTTATCTAATATGCAAACTCTCTTAAAATCCAAATTTTCTCCACGTCAGGACAAATGATTTTATTTTTTTCGCTTCCATTGCTTGAGGGCAAGCAAATAAGCTTAAGGTTGGAGGGATTTGATAACGCTTCACTCAAATTAGATATGTTTCTTTATGGCGTCTTTTTTATGTTTATTTTATCATTTCTTGTGAACTTTTGGTACTTAATTAAGCTTGAATTGCTTATAGGTTCACTTGAAAACTCTAGAGACCCAAGCTCATGAATCTATACACTTTGGGAGACGAATACAAGAAAAGAAAAGATTTCTAGCCAAAGTTCAAGAAGTCTGCCGCACTTGCTACATTGTGCGCCACACTTTCCTTTGAAACCCAAAACCGCAGCACATTTTCCCAAAGTTTGAAAAATTAAAGTCCATTAAATGCACATACATTAACTCCCCAAAACCGCCGCACTTCCAGTAAAAGTCATTAAATGCTATCGCATTAACTCCCAAAGTTCGCCGCACTTTTTCCTAAGTGCTGCAGCATTTGCACCCATTCTTACCTATAAATTGAGGACGAATTTTTCCATCTCATAGGATCCTCCTCACAACCATTCCTTAGTTCTATTCCCAATTTTACACTACACATACCCTTTCTCCTCCTTTCTCCAATAACACCATAGAAACAACCTTTTCCTTTGAAGAAGGAAAAGAATCTATCAATCAAGAAGAAGTAAGCTTTTTACCTAGTTGTTGAATTAAGAACGTTTATGTAAAGTGTGCTTGAGTTATGAACTCCTTAGCCATGAGAGGCTATATTCTCATGGATCATACTCGGTTGAAGTTACGATATTGTAATAAGTGTTTGGTATGTCTTGATCCTTTAATCTTATGCTTTTGTTGCTAACCTGTTATATCTTAATCATTATCTATTTTTCGCTTATAACTTAGATTATATAATCATATGGTAATAGGTCGAAAAGACCCCATTATGATCTATGTTGGTTTTAATGGATTTGTCTATGGTTCTTTAACGTCTGTGCTGAGAATGATCTACTTTCGTAATTGATAAACAAAATAAGCTTCTGATAATATATAAATTAAACTGGATTATTGAGTGACCACATCTTGGTCTAGTTAACTATATATAAGTCTTGAGTTAATCAAGTTTGTTCGTTTAAAAAACGTTGTTGTCGAGAAATCATTTTTATAAAATTAAAGTGCCCATACTTCGAGGTCAAATCTTTTGCAAACAGTTTATAAAATTATTCCTTACCATTCCGCTTAGCTATCTTTATTATCATTGATAAAACTAAAGTTATTTTCAAAATTGTTAAAGTCTATTTTCTTTTTGATTATTCGAACACTACTCTAATCTCTGTGGACGACCTGGTCTTACCTAAAAAGATTATACTACATACGTGGGTTATACTTTTTCCCGTGTGTTTCCATATAATTGTCCGGTATTTTCAGTATTATAAATTTAAAGCTTTTGAAACACATCACCTACTTTGAAATAATTCATTACTTTCTGAATATGAACGACCATGGTTTTAGGAAAATTGCATTTTATTTTATGAATAACTAGTTGCCTTTCTGATGTCGCTTTCCGAAACGTTATCTATAGAAATCTACAATTCCTTATTAAACGTTATGGTTCTAAATCTACTTGTAATATTTATGACATTATCATATTTTTTTTACACAATCAAGCACATGTTGTGTTGTTTGTCTTCATAATATGATGTTGTACCTTACACAAGTGGGAGAAATCTCAAAGTGTGTGCAAGGAATAACATATTATTGGTTTCTCTTGACCGCAAGGTAAGAAAGCTTATAAATATACTAGGACTTAAAGCTACTTCAACATTTTGACTACATCTTGCCCTATTACATTTAAATGTCATGATAGAATATAAAGCTACTTCAACATTTTGACTACATGTTTTAGTCAATCTAATTGTGGTTAATAATAATAATCATAATTTTGAGGTATAAAATTACTATTGAACTCAAGAGATTGTGTTCGTAACTACTTTAGTTACTATAATTATGTTTTCTAGTTAAGACATAATTATGAAGTCCTTGAATTAATCAATGACTTATAACATAAAGTATGTAGTAAAATTGTTATGTCTTCTTGTTAACACATAAACATGAGGTCCTTGAATTATTCAAAGACTTATAATGTATACTTGACATGTTCTGTTTTCTTGTAAACACGTGAACATATAATTATTGAACAGTTCATCTTCTTGTGAACATGTGAACATAGGGTTCTTGTATTAGTCAAGAAATATACACTATAGCATGCACTTGGTTCGAAATATATATATGCATTTGGCTTGACCCAATTGGACATGTTATTTGATCTCAAATAGAGAATTAAATATCTATGGAATTCTGATGGAAGGTCTCACAATTCCTAATATTTAATATTACCATGTTATTATGGTATGTCTAATAGGGTTGAAACTACTATATTATATTGTTTGATTCATGATAGCTTTATTGCTTCTACTCTACTACATTAATCTATCAAGGTTATAAAAATTATTGTGTGTATGGTACACTCTAATATAGTTAAACCTAGAAGGTGTTCAAGGACAACCCCTCGACTGACAACCCTAACCGTTTGGGATTTTCGGTTTTTTCCACTCAAAACCATCAATCCCATTAAAAGCTTTTGGGTTTTTGATTTTTCTACACTTCCTAGCTTGAGATTGTAGTTTTTGGTTGTTCCTCCTAGATCGATGTAACACACAAACCTTAGCTAGGTTTTCGTGTTAAAGAGAGATACAAGAATTATGATTTTGTACAAACCCTAATTAGGGTTCTTGACAGGAATCCTATCTATTCTTGATTAAAGTTCTGAAATTTTGTTAAATTCTTATGAAGCTTATTATTAAGAACTGGATATGAGAACCTTATATGTGTTTTTATGTTCCCAAATTTTGAACAATTCATTGGTGCTTGAAAAATAATTTGTATTTAGAGAAATTTTCTACTACTTAAAAAAGTAAGTGGGAGCTATCTACACTTCTTGAAGTGTTTCAAGACAAAATCCATTACTTCTATAAATCTAACCCGCATTTTTAATCTTATTAATGTCCATCTATGAATTTAGAGGCAATGTAATATCCATCTATTAAATTAGATACAATGTAACATCTATATATACCACCTTTTTACAGGGAAATTTTTGCTTTATTCTATTATGTAACGTAGTTTACATAACTAAAGTAAACAAGCTCACGCCACTACCTATGCTAATTCTATCTACGATTATATCAAGTAAAACTCTTAATATGTCAAGTCAATATTCTAATATCCTCTATACCATGTACGTTATCTATTTAACGTAGTTTTCATGACATTATTACTAAATGAACGTTATTCGTTAACGTTTATATCAAAACTCTAACTAAATACTATTAATTACCCTACAAATATGTACAAGTTTCATAGGCTGTGTGTAAAGTAATCAATGCATAAAAATTTGAAATATAATTTCCCTCCAAGTCAATGTATAAGTCCCTAATGCACAATGTACAAACCAAATAAGCATGTAATTCAATCTAGCTTATTTCCTTCCATTTTTCTAAGAGATTTCATACCACATTTTAAACACATGTTACAAGCTCCCAATGCACCACATTTAAATTAGATTTCCCACCCTTTTCATTACATATATATACGTCTTAAATTCTAAAACCCTAATCCGAAACAAAAACCAACCCGACACCCCTTAATTTGGTTTTAAAACTCAATTCTAACCTAAACTAGCATCCAAGCACCATGACCTCACCACCACCTTCACCACCATGTCACCAAGCAAGCACCAAGCACCTCTATCACCACTTGGCCACAAGTCTCCCTTGTCATCTCTTTTTGCTAGCCGGTGCCCTCCCAACCTTCTCCATTACCTTTCATAGTAGTTTCTAGTTCTTCATACTAATACTTTGGACTGCCTTAGTCACGATCTCTAGCACCTTTGGCCACCAACACCAAGTAAAACTTGGTTCACCAATGTGGTTCGATCCCTAATAAATATGCCGATAGCCCCTCACACTTCATATCAAACCTCATAAATTCAACACTACACACAAAAGGAGTTCTAAACAAGATTAAGGAAGATCAAGGAAGGAAGAACTCAGCCAATTTGAAGCCAAGAAACAAGAAAAGAAGCAATTGAAGTCGTTTTTTTAGGCGTTCGACCCATAATAAGCGCATTCGACCCATATAAGCTCAAGTAAGCTCAATAACTTGTTCAATAAGCTCATGAAGCTCTTGTTACATTTAGGATCATATATAAACTCTTGTTCATCTTTAAGATCATGTGAAATAAGCCTTGAAACCCTAAGCTTTCACGTTTAGTTTTCCTAAACCAAACAAGTCCTTATAAAACCCTAAAAGCTCTTTACGAAAATCCTATATGCTTAAAGCCATAAGCTAGTCCTAAAGCTATTCCTATAAGCTAGTATGTCATTTTTATAAACTTTAAAACAAGACTCAAAAGCTCTAACCTATCGGGTTATGATTTTAAAACCAAACGAACCCTTTTTGGAATTTACGAGCTCATAAGCTCTTTTTATAAGCTAAAAGCTTGTTAAAGCTTATAAAACCAACTTGTTTTAATAAGCTATAAGCTACAAAATACTTTTAAGATTTCAAAAATATAAAGTATATGGATTTTAGACTAGAAATACAAATCGATTTGTGCATGGGGGGTATATATTGTAAATTTTGAAATTATTAAACTTTTGGGCCAAAAATGTAATTATTCTAAAGTTATACTACAGAGGTTTATTTTGCCATATTTCAAAGTTAAGAGTTTAAATGTTTAAAGATATATATAAATGGATTAATTTTGTAAAAGTTATTACACCAAGGGTATATATTATCATTTTTAAATTCTCGAGGGTATAAAATGTAATATTTTTATATTAATTATAAAAATATATTTAAATATTATAAGACTTGATTTTATTAAAGCCCGACACATTTGTCGTTATCATTCGTCGATCGAAACACTATAAAATAATTATGTTATATATTTAACATAATTTATCATCCACTAGCTTTTGAAGAAACTTAAAAAGATAAAATCTTATCATTTAAACTATAACATATCACGTTACTAGGGAATTTCATGTGAGAGGCTTTCATTTGGGTAGACGTTTTGACGAGTTGCTGGATTTACGATTTAAAGTGTCCTAGCTCCTCAAACGTTTACTACATGACCTCTGGATTATGATAGCCCGAACAGTGATACGATGTTTTCACAAGTTAATAAACCAAATTAATATTTACGTTAAACTTTATGAAATAAAGTTTTGAAACAATCAAACTAAGACTTGACATATTACCCCAGGTTGCGTGACGAGGCTGTTTACTTCCATTTGAATTAAATTTCAAATCAATCAACTACCTTATCAAGGTGAGTTCATAGTCCCACCTTTACATGTTTTCTAAACTCCGTGGGGAGATACATGCTATAAACCCATGAATACAAGTATTTTCAACTGTATGCTATCCTGATATATTATTGCCTAAGTACCTCCATTTACCATAAGGCCCCACTATCATGAACCGTTAATTACTTATAACCGAACGTACTGGTTGAGTAAGCATGAATGCCGTGAATAGATCTATTGGGACTGAACTTCCCCGTCTAGGTTCTGGTACTTACATAGCTAGCGGAAGCATTTCATATGAGGAACTCCAGGTATTTGGCAAAGCACCCACTTGGGGCAACAATTTATGAATATCATTTACTTAAGGCTTTGGTGTCATGAGCTTAGTGTAATAATATAATATTATTTACCATGATAATTGTATTCCTTGCAATTATTACTATTACATTGACTTATATTCAACTAATACATTTCAAACCTGTGAATTTCACTCAATCGTTGTGTTGACCCTTTTAGCATGTTTATCTCAGGTAATTAAGCAAACTATGGCACATAGTGGCATTGGACTTGAGGACGTCCAAACTTGTTATCATTCAAACTCTATGTTTTCATAGGTATTTTGGGACCTCCTTTTTGTAAAACTCTAAAATAATATTGAATGATAACTAAATTTTCCAAAACGTCTCTTTTGAGTCATTTTCTATGATTATGACTGTTGATTCATGAAGTAATACCCCAAATTAGCTTCCTCCCACTATAATTAAATAACGAGGTGTACAGATAGGTATCAAGAGTTAGTGATGAAATATGGAAATTTTGCCCGGGCTACCCCCCTATGCAGTGTAGGGGGGCCCCCGGGGGGGGCGATTATAGAGAACAAGGTTAAAACCTAAACTATAACCATGTTTCCATCCAAGAAAGTCCTCCGTGCCGCTACATTTCTTGAATAGTATGTAAAGATACATAACTATTATATAAATAACTTATGTTATTTTACATTAGGTTGTTACAGATTGATATCTTCATCCACCCACCCAATTACTATCCTATCTAATTCTAATATTGATGATGCTTTTTCCTCTACACAATCTCCTGACTATACTCCAGCTTCACCAAACTATTTCCCAGCCTTACCGGGAAATACCTCTCCTAATCCTTTAGATGATTTATCTAAGTATCTTTTGGCCTCACTAGCCATCTCACTGTTCTATGATGATCCATATATGAAAGTTATGCAAGCATATAATGCTAGTAATAATGAATCACCTATTCCACTACCACAAGCTCCTATTGCTCCACCAACTGTTTTGCCTCCATCTCCAGTGTTACCACTATCACCAATGTTTGATCCCTAAGATTTCTTTCTTCCTGAAGAGATTTTACCACCTCAGAAACGAGCCCGTTTCCTATCATCCTCCTCTAATTTCTCTACCCTACCTCAGGTATTTGAGATTGGAGAGAGTTCTCATAAGACGCATCTGGAGCGCCATGAGGAACAGATCGAGACTATTTTGAATCACTTAGATGAGCTCCCTCTTGAGCGCATTGAGCACATGGAAGATAAGATAGAAGGTCTTGGTAATGGTCGAGTAATCATACAGCGAGATTTTGACCAACTAGAAACCGAACTTCAAGAAGCCCCAGATTTCTGGATTTCAGAGAGAGCAAATAAGGCATGACAACAAAATTGTTCTTGCTCGCGTCAGGACTTCTACTCTTGAGATACTCATCGAGGATATCCAAGTTTGCCACTGATCAGATATGAAGAGTCTTCTGGACAAGATCCATGAACTCAAGAACCACAAGGGAGGACCACCAGACTACTAGACTAGATCCTTATCATTTACAGCTTTTGTTAGAATCCAACCATTAGATGTGTGGCATAAATAATGACACTTGTCAAATTTTAACTATGTAAAATATCTAGACAAGTTGTTTATGACTTAATACAGTGGTGATTCCATTATACCTCGCTGTTTTATGATACCGATTTATGTATGTCGTGGTTGTCTATCTTATATTCTGTAGTGTGATGTATCGTATCTTTATGTATCTAGGTTACTATGGCTCTCTTACCATCCGGTTTTCTCAAACCTTTGTACCCAGATATCATGGATATGATTAATGATCAAAATATTGAGCATACGATTTCACCTACACCACCACCAGACTAGCCTTTGATAAGTTATCTAAGTGGTCGCGGTATGAAACCACTGGAAAGTGAACCAGTCCCCGAGAAACCTAATAAGTTAGATGCTTGTTAGTGTGTCTATTCCAAAAAATTTCCATTATATCCTGCAATGTAATATCAAAGAATGTGTATTTCTTTGTTAGAACTTAAACCAAATAAAATTCATAACAATGATAAATTCATATTTTGTGGTTTGTCCTTGTAACATTGATAGAAAGCCTCCCAAGAGGACATCAACATCCTGCAGCACCATCCATGATCTCAGGCAACCATCAGAAACTAGTTGCTGATAGTGTTGCCACAACACTAGAAGCACAAGTAGCTACCATGGCAAATACTGACAATAGCAATAGGAACATCCGACAAGGTGAAACTCTTGTAGCAAGAAAATATAGCTACAAAGAATTTATGAGCTACCAACCTTTAAATTTCAAAGGTACGGAAGGCGCTGTTGGCCTCATCTGCTGATTTGAATGAACTGAATCAGTATTTCTCCGTAGTAACTGTACCAAAGACTGCAAAGTGAAATTTGCTACTGGTACTCTAACCGAGGAAGCTTTATCCTGGTGGAATTCATTCGCCCAACCTATTGGAATAGAGGAAGCTTACAAGATCACCTGGTCTAAATTTAAGCAGCTCTTAATAAAGAAGTATTGTCCCCGAACTGAGATCAAGAAAATGGAAGATGAATTTTACAATCTGACTGTAAAAGGAAATGATCTCAAGACTTACGTTAGAAGATTCTAGGAATTGGCAGTTTTATTCCCAACTATGGTGCCAAATTCTAAGAAACTCATGGAAGTCTTCATCGGGGGATTACCCAGAATTATTGAAGGAAATGTTACCGCTTCAAAGCCTCAAACTTTGGAGGAAGCCATTACCATAACCCAGAGGTTAATGGATCAAGTAACAAAGTACAATTTTGTGCAAGGAACCAATGATCACAAACGAAAGTTTAATAATAGAAGAACCTTTACCAACAACAACTACCGTAACACCAACAACCACTACAATAATCACCAACCACAACAGAATAGAAGATAGCAACCTTCAGGGCTTATGCTGCCACCCCAACTGAAAACAATAGGTATACTAGAAACTGTCCCTCGTGTAAGAAATGCACTCTGCATCATATAGGACCTTGCACTGTCAAGTGTAATACTTGCAACAAGGCGGGCCATCTGACCAAGAACTGCAGAAATAAAGGGCCAGCCACTGGAAGTAATCTGCTACCAGTGACAGTTACTTGTCATGCTATAGAGAGAAAGGGCATTATGCAAATCAGTACCGAAATACCACCAACAATAATGCCCAGGGAAGAGCCTACATGCTAAGGGATAGGAATTCTCACCAAGACCTGAACGTAGTCACGGGTATGTTCCTTCTAAACCAGCATCTAGGTAGAGTATTATTTGATACTAGAGCCGATAAAAGCTTCATATCCATATCTCTTTCCTCTATGCTAAATATTCCACCCATTACAATAGATACCTTTTACAATATTGAAATGACTGATGGAAACCTAGTAAGCACAAACACTGTTATCCAGGGTTGCACCCTGACTTTGTTAAACCAACCTTTTGAAATTAATCTTATGCCAATCAAACTTGGTAGTTTCGACGTCGTCATTGGTATGGATTGGTTATCCAAGTATCATGCTAGAATTATCTGTGACGAGAAAGTCGTCCACATCCCAATCAAAGATGAAACTTTAATCATCCGAGGTGATCAAAGTAAAACCCGAATAAGCCTCATATCCTGTATTAAAACCGAAAGATATATATCCAGAGGATGTCAAGTTTTTGTAGCCCAAGTAATGGAAAAGAAGTCGGACGAGAAACGACTAGAAGATATACCGGTAGTTAAAGAATTTCCGGAAGTTTTTCCTGAAGATCTACCTGGCCTTCCTCCCGTTCGCTAAGTAGAATTTCAAATCGATTTAATTCTAGGAGTGGCACCAGTAGGCCATGCACCCTATAGATTAGCTCCTTCAGAAATGCAGGAACTATCTGGCCGACTACAAGAGCTAGCAGACCGAGGTTTTATCCGAACAAGTACCTCACCTTGGGGAGCTCATGTCTTATTTGTCAAAAAGAAAGATGGATCTTTTAGAATGTGTATCGATTACCGGGAGTTGAATAAACTTACCATATAGAATTGTTACCCATTACCCAGTATTGATGGCTTATTTGACCAACTTTAAGGTTCAAGTGTCTACTCGAAGATTGACTTAAGATTAGGCTATCATCAACTGAGAGTTAGGGATAAAGATATTCCTAAGACTGCTTTCAGAACAAGATACGGACACTACGAATTTCAAGTGATGCTATTTGGTTTAACTAACGCGCCTGCTGTATTAATGGATCTCATGAATCGTGTGTGTAAACCATACTCAGATAAATTTGTGATAGTGTTCATCGATGACATTCTTATCTACTCCCGTGACAAAGAAGAGCACGCAAATCATCTTAGAATAATCCTAGAATTACTCAAGAAAGAGAATTTGTATGCCAAGTTCTCCAAGTGTGATTTCTGGATCAGTATCGTGCAATTTCTCGAACATGTAATTGATAGTCAAGGACTTCATGTTGACCCCGCCAAGATTGAAGCAGGTAAGAATTTGGCATCTCCTACTACACCCACAGAAATACGTCAATTCTTAGGACTTGCCGGCTACTATCGAAGATTTATCAAAGATTTCTTGAAGATTGCAAAGTCTTTGACTAGTGGGTGTTGTTGAGTCAGTAGTGGCATTCTGATGTATAACATGCTTAGGGTAAGGTTCGAGTAGAGAGGAGTTGGTCGTGTTGTGATTTTGGTGCGGTGGTGATATATTTAAGTATGGCGTTATTACTTTGGCATGTGTTGATTGTCATCACGTAATCTCATTTTAATTTGAATCATTTATGCTTCTTCTTTAGTAGTATTAAAACCAAAATCTGGCTATTAAATAACTCTAATATTGATAGTCTATATTTTTTCAATTAAGAATTATGTTTCTTGTTCCAGGTTGCACTTTATAACTATACTAAGTAATTATTAGTAGGTAGCAGTACTATATTAGTGGTGTGTTGAGGTTGTAAGCAGTTTGGTCTGAATAGACATGGGTCTATTGGCTTCAAATCATGCAAATTTAGGTATGTTTTCAACATTTTAGGTCGTTAAAGAAGAACTAAGGGATTGGATTTGTGTTTTGGAGACTCGTTCATAATAGGTTGTGCGTCAAAGTGGTTATTTGTACCATGTCGGGGTCGAAATGGTTAAGATTGAGTGGGGTTATTTAATAACTTGTTGGAGATAAACACGTGTAGGAATTTGTTTTACTCGAGTTAGTAGCTGTTAATATTTGTTTGTCTCAGTAGACTACTAGATATATTGTTAGTTACTGGTAGTACTAGGTAGTATGTTAAGTTAGTAAGTTAGTACTGCTAGACAATATATAGATAGTACTGCGTAAGTGTTATGCATGAAGAATAAATTTAAGGAATAGATACTGCATGATCATCTTAACACGTTTTGTAAGCCATTAGGGTTTCCTTAGGTGTATTTAAAAGGAAATACTATGGCACTAAGTTAGATATACAGAGTTTCACAAACATTTATAGTTAGTAATTCTGTTTACCTAGCAGATTAATGAGTATCTGTCGCTAAGGTTCTGTTTTAATTCAATGTCTTCTTTGAAGTATAATGTTTAAGTTTTCCGCATAAGTTATATTGTTCATAGTCTTTGTTTCTTCTTGTAGTTAGATTAGGATTATCCAGGTTTGGCTACACACCTCCTTAAAGGCCTAGAAAAGATCTATTAGACTAGGATATTCAGCAAGTTGAGTATCAGGAGATAGGTTATTGATTTGGCATTTTTCTCCCATTGTTTGGATAAAAGAGACTCACCTTCTTTCCCTATAAACCATTTTCTTCATAGATCAATCCGTTTGCACACTCTTTATATCACCCTATCGCCTCCTGTGATGTGAGATGCTGTGGCTACATACACTTTCTTTTCTAGCATCTAGAATTCCTAGTCTTATCAATTTTGTAAGGAATCTCTGCCAGTCCTGAGCATCCTTGGAAAGTCTCCTCAAGATGTCTAAGACCCCTGTTTGACAAGTTAGTGCAGAGAACAAGTAACTCATCTAGGTTCAAGCTACCCTCAGCTCTGTCAGATATGTGACCACCTAAAAGAGGACTATCATGGGGTATCTGAACATGATCCCTTTGACTCCCACCAGTGCCCTCTAAGTTTACCCTAGGGTCTTGGGAAGTGTCAGGACTATATGATGATTTAGTCACAAGGGGTTGGTCTCCTATACTAGGTTGAGTAGGAGAGGGTGTTGGTTGAGGTTTAGTTGGTTGTTATGAACTTTCACCCTTATCTACTACTGCCTTGAGCCAAACATGTATTAGGAAATAAAGGCGTGTTGTAGAACATAGGCCTGGAAAAGTGTCGAGTCTTGCTTTAGCCAGTCTTAGTGAAAACCTTTGTTATGTAAGGACTGGTATTGTGGAAGGTTATTACTAAAACAGGGGGATAGGGTAGGATGTTTGAGTAAGTTTGGTTATTTAAAAAAACATATGATCAAATTCTTGGATACATTAGGAATGTGCTTCTTTAGCATTCAAGTTCCTAATCATACCTTAAAAATCTCTTGTAGAAAAATTAGATTTTCTATTGTAGTAAGCAAATTAGTGTCAGATGCACTATTTGTGGGAAATTTGATCCCAATAAGTCCTTATTTGAACTGAAATAAGGTCAGTGTGAAGTTGGTATGAATTAGGTACTTTTCATTGTGGGGAGCAGAGAGGCTTTTTGAATAATTAGTATAGAATTGTAAACGATCTCCTCATACCCCATCAATTGAAGGTTTTCCTAAATCTCTCTGATTTGTAGAGACAATCAATTCCATCACTAATCTAAGTGAAATAGAGAAGAGATCTGTCTAAATAGATGCTTCAAAAATTGATGATAGTCTTTGCCAGCAAACGCTTTAGCTTTATGTAAGGCTAACTATTTCTTGACTATTTGGGATGTAAGCAGTGTTTACGCAATATACCTGTTCAATAAGGGAAGTAGGACCTATAGAGGTCTTTAGTGAGAGATTAAGTTAGGAAGATCGAGCTGTTATGTAAGGAAGTCTGTTATCTTATGGTAATTTGAGCATTTTTGTGTTTAGTGATTTTCTGCCCACAACAACTATTATGCTATTTAGGGTAAGTCATACTGTGAGCTAGCATGGAGAAGATTAATTGTTGATCGTCGGTGATTAGTAGGGATTAGGGTTGTGTTATATAAATCATGGGGGAGAGATTAGGTGAGTAAGTTGTGTTGTTAGAGAGAACAGGTTTATATAGGAGATAGTCAAGTAAACCCGCAGCTGATGGTAGTAGACAGTATATTCTTACATTGTCCGATCTTATTTCCACTTAGATTTTCTGATAATGGTACTTATCTGGTACTAGTGCTTTAGTTGGCCTGTAGTTACTTGTTTTGGCCCTAGCTAAGTACTAACTGTGTTTTGTCGTAACCTCTAGTTATATAGAACCTCGAAATACGGGCTCTAGCACTAACTAACTTTGATACAATGTAGCGCTCTCAATTTAACATCCCTCAAAGAACATAAGATGAACCTCAGAACATCATTTTCTAAACTGTTTTTTTACATCAATATCAACTCTGCCATATTAGCCTATCCTGAACGAATGTATAGCTATATAGGTTAATCATTCCAATGTTAAAAAAACAATTTATGAAATTGATATTTTATACACATTAAAAAACTCTTTGGTTAAAAGATCAAGCAATTATTATCTCAGTGTGAATCTTTAAGCACTTAGATAAGCTTTTCTCATAAGCATCCTTGAATGTGAGTGGTGCCTCAATGTCTCAGAATATGCTGGTTCTTTGGAGTCTGAAAAACACTGGTTTCGTTTACAATGCAGATTGTGCTATTTCGACTTATCGAATAGTCAACGATCTTTATGTATTATAAAATTGAAACCATGTCTACATTTGATTCTGTATCTTACATATATGCCCACATTGTTGGCCAGCAGACAACATATCTCTAGCCTCTGTAGTAGAAGCTAGCCATAGATTGTTTGATTTTCTTTGCACTTGCCATCGAGATTAAGTTCTCTTGTACCTAAGAAATTGAGACAAATCTTGTTGTGATTTCTTGTCAAGATTTGAGTCCGCAGCATAATCACTGTCTTTTATAGGCTTCAGGTTAAATGTGACACTCTAGGATACCAATGGCCTAATTTAGGTTGCCTTGAGATATCCTAAAGGAAATCCTCTTCCATTGTATGAAGATGTAGATGTTTTTAGGATGTTACCGTGAACCTAGAACAAAGTTACTCAGATTGCATATGTAAATGTCATGGTCTATGAAGCAGTCAAGTACATATAGTAGCCAGATCAGGATTATAAAGATGTTACATCCACATCAGATGCTTTCTTATCTCTTTAACAAGGGCTTCTGGGTCTCAATTGGTATTTCTGCCATCTTCAGCACTATCAAGAATCAAACTTCTTCAAGTATTCATGAAGCATAGATCTTCATCTCTTGACTTATGAATAAATTTTTTTACCCATCTTAGTTATCTTCTGAACGAATGTATTCATAGAAGAGAAGAAGGTGTGTTCTCTCATAGAACTCATCTAGAATGTCTGCTCGTCATCATGCCTTAAATTCATGTGTACACAACCAAGACGTTCATTTGTAGAAGCAAAGTAAATAATGAGTCAGTCTACATGAAACTTACACTAGCCATAGATTTCATTCCTGTCCTGTTCTTGATAGAGAAATGTGTCTTGTCAATGGTTTCCTCTTCTGTATCCACTTTATCAAGAAAGTAGATAAGTTTAGCATTACCAGGCTCTAGGAGCTTGATGTAAACCATACAGATCTTTAACAAGCTTTGTAGACCTCCTTTAGGGAACTTAGGTTCTACAAACACCTAGAGGTTGGAGTACACCATACACTCACTTTCGCTCTCATCAAATTTATGACTATCGAGAAAGGTCACTCTGTTCAACATCTTATTTGATAGAACTATAAATCCATATAAGAAGTGTTAAAGGCCAAAAAGATCCATGATTGCTTCAATCTCTGCCACTATTTGATGCAAAAAACCTATATCATAGTCTATCTCCATTCCTCTTGTCCAAACACTAGGCATGCAACCTGGCGCACTTATTGTCTAACTACACAGCTTGCGTTTCATCCTTTTTATTCTTGTAAACCTATTTCTCCCAATTGCCTTCTTCAAAAAGGCAAAGTAACCAGATTAAACTTTCGGATCTTAATTGGCTAGGAGTTATTTCAATGGCGTGCATATCATTCAAGAGTTTTAGAGCGGCACTTCTTTCTAAAACCTAGAAACGTAGAATTCTGTCACAATTTAAACCCATCTGTTTAGAAGCATCCTATTTGCTGATTATATATATCTCTTAGGAGATTAATCTGGTGATCTTATTAAACCATTAGGATCATGGAGACTTATACCCACTTAATGCTTAACGAAGCTACTTTATATATTGTTTAGTCCCCAATGTTAAAAGCCTTTTTAGCCAAGGAAAGAAGAATGTTATAATATGGGGTACCTTACTTAGAACACACTTATTCTCTATTAAAGCGATTGTGTAAAGATTAGAGGGTTAATTAATTGATTGTTTCCTATTTATTATAGATATATAAATCGCGGATATGGAGAGCCATCCTAGGCAGTCTAGCTAGCGAGATATTTTCTCATTCTCTAGATCCGGTTGAATTAATGGGTCGCATCTAGACTTAAGCACTATAAACATGTATGAATAGGAGTAAACATAATCAACATACCAATGAATAAACTAAGTAAATCGAGATTTATAAACAGATCGCAAAAATGTTAAATTTGTCATAACTATAGGCTAATACCAAGGAGTTATTAAGCCACTTGACCATTGTAATGAGGTACAAGAGATAATCATATCTAGACCAAGGTAAATAACTAAAGTTTAAATGATTGTATACCAAAAATCAATTAAGATTATTAGAGTATAGGTGATTACAGGTTTTCATAGGGATATAGAAGCTTTGCTATGACCTCTTTGCTCTTCTTGTCTTCTGAAAATCAACTTTTATGGTTAGGGTATCAAAAATATGATCAAGCACATCTAAAAATCGTTTTAGGTTTTCTATTTATAGTGTCTGGAATAGGGTCAATACACCATATTAGACAAAGTCAATACGGCGTATAAAGAGTTTCTTGAAGTTGGGACCACGTTCAATGTCTTTCAGAATCTTCGTATACTATATCTTGGATACGCGTTATGATATCCGATGATAGATAATAATGCCTAAAAAAGTATATTAATTTTTTTGATCTCTCTAGTTTTGATTAAATTACAAATGTAAAAGAAACTAATGTAAAATTGTTTATAAACAAAGTAATTAGTTGTAAATTTTCATTTGATATTTAATACTTATAAGATAAACAAATGCTTAATGTAGTTTATGATCAAATGATTTTTTAAACTCACACTTTTTATAAAAATGACACAAACATTTTTATATCTTTTACAAAACATTTTTAGATTTAAAAGAAATGTTTTATTCAAATAAATATTTTAAACTCAAATTTTCTACCCAAAAACGGCTAGAAATGTTCTAGAAAACACATCTCCTAGAAAAGACAAAAAAGGAGCGTCAGGCTTGGGCGGCCCCCTTAAGTATAACGGGCGGCCCCCTTAATTTTAAGGGGTCCGACACCCTAATTAAGGGGACCGGCCATGTGTTTTTTTGTCACAACTTGCCTATAAATACTGGACTATTCCTCACTGATTTTCTCACCTTTTGCACACACTTTCTTTCTGTTTTAAATCAGTTTATACACTTATTTCCTTCTTTTGATCACTTAATCATAAAGCTTTGTTTCCAAGTGATCCAAGCTTAATTCCTCAAGTGCAAGAGAAGAATACTTCTTATCATCAAATCAAAAAGTGTTATAGTATAGTTGGTATAGTTGTGTTATATCTTGTAAATCATTTGTGTATATTATGAAGGTGTGTATCGTTGTTGTGTATAATAAGTAGATTATTGTGATCATTGTAAGTATAGTTAGATCGGAGTGATTTTAGTAAGTAGCGATAGATTGGTGTGATCGTAGTAGCGTCTTGGTGAAGTAAAGTTGTGAAGCAAAGTGAAGAGAAGTTGTAAAGTAGAGAGAAGTTATGAAGTGAAGCCAAGTTGTAACGTGAAGTGGTGTGTTTAGTTATGATAGATTGGTTCTAGCTAGGATTAGAACTCGACATTTCGCTTAGTGTCGGAAATTGGTGTAAGCTAAGTTGTGTACGGTTTTCTCCGCCTAAAGGGAGTTTGTTGACATAGTGAAGATAACTCTCGAGTTTGGTGCTCGGGGAGTGGAGTAGGGCGAAGAGGTGCTTCGTTACCGAACCACTATAAATCCTTGTGTTGTGGTTTGATCTTTCTAACTCTTATCTCTTGTCTTTCATATTTACTTGTCATTTACTTACATATTTGTATTGTTCATATTGTGCACATATTGAGATCACACAAAGTCGAATCTAAATTTTTATAAACAAAACATTAATTTAAAAAGCGGTAAACTATTCAACCCCCCTTCTAGTTTTCCACAATTGGTATCAGGAGCCACGTCAAACAAGATTTTTAAAATAAACTGTATTTTAAAACTTGAATCGATCTATGGAATCGGAAAAATATTTAGAAGGGCAATCTATGCAAAGACCACCACTATTTGAAAGTGATGGATTTATTTATTGGAAAAATAGATTCGAAACTTATGTGAAATCAAAAGATCTAGATCTTTGGCATGTTATTACCTATGGTGATTTTCCTCCTATTCAATATAATCCCGAAACTAAAAAGGATGAAACTGTATCTTTTGATAAACAAAACGATGATCTTAAAAAGAAACTTGCTAAAAATAATGAAGCTAAAATGGTGATTTATAATGCTTTACCACGTAAAGAATATTCGAAAGATTTTCATGTGTAAAACCGCAAATACAAATTTGGGATACTTTATTAATCAATCACCAGGTAATAGTCAAGGCAAGGACAATAAAATAGATGTCTTCTTGTTCAACATTATGAACAATTTACGCTGCCAGAAGAGGAATCTCGAAAGATAATGCTTTTGTTATATTTTAACATATTATTACTTGTTCTAAAAGCACTTGCTGAAGGTTTTTCTAGCATGAGAATTTGTTAGAAATTTCTTAGAGCACTTCATCCTAAATGGTGCGCAAAGGTTATGACTATTGAAGAATCAAAGGATTTAACATCTCCATCACTTAATGAACATATTGGAAATTTGAAAGTTTATGAAGTAATAATCAAGAATGATTCTGAAATGGTCAAAAGCAAAAGGGAACAAAATAGATCTCTTACCTTGAAAGGAAAAAAGAAATCAAGTATGAAGAAGATAGTTCGACCTCCGATAGTGAAGACGAAGAATACGATATGGCTGTGAGAGACTTTAAGAAATTTTTCAAAAGACGAGAAGATTCGTAAGGCAACCACATGATGAAAGAAAGGTGTTGATCCCAAACTAGATCTTGCAAACCTTATAAAAGGGTTAGTTGTATTGAATAGATTCAAGACAACTATGCTAGAAACTTTGTTGATATTAAGAGTATGCGGAATCTACTCTTTAATACTTAGAAGAATATGAATGTAATAGTAAACTGTGATGCAATAGAATGAATGAACAATATAACCAAAAAGCTTCAATATTATTATTATGAATAATACGAGTACTCTGCCTAGTACTAGGGTTTACAGCCTTGAAGCTACAAAGAAAGACTCGTTTTTTATATATCTAATTCTATACCTTAGGACCTCCTTTTATACACCAAGGATTCTTACAAGGCTTACAATACTTTTCTAAGATATCATGATCTTTTCTAAAAGAAAACGTCATCTTTTAAACAAATACATTATACATATCTTTTACAAAAATAACTCAATACTTATCTTCATAAGTATTCTTGTTCTCCAAACAATTCTTATCTCTTTACTTGTCTTTATTCTTCTGACAGTAGTAAGTCTTCTAGCAGTTGTAATCCAGCAGCATTAACGTTTGTACCAGCAGTACTAATAAACATAAGCAGTAGTAACATTAGTACTAGCAGTACTAATATATATTTACAGTAGTAACTATGTACTAGCAGTCTTGACTTTACTACTAGCAGCACTAACTACTTAGCTTATATTTCAGACTTTAACTCTGAGCAGTCTTAACATCAACTAACAGCAGTAACTTTATACTAACAGTACTAAATTATACTAATAGTAGTAACTAGTAGTAGTAACTTTATACTACCAATACTAACTACTTAGCATAATTTTCATTATATACCTGAGCAGTAGTAACTCTAAGAATCATCTTGAAGTCTTTAAGTCCCAACAATCCTCCCCTAAACTTGATGTTCATCTTCTGAATCTTCAAGTTTCTTCATTAAAAGTCTTCATCACTATAAGGAAGATGCATTCAATCACTTCATTGACCCTTTTACTATTTTACTATGAGCTTGAGTAGTTGATAGCACATCTCATTCCAGTAATCAGCTTAAAGTTTCTTGTTAAGCATATTTGTGATTGTTATTGGTGTGAGGGGATATCTCTTCTAACTAACATAAAGATGTGTAGATTTTGAAATCTCACAAAGTAAACTCCACTAGAGTCAAACAGCTTCTAAACAGTCACTTTGTATCCCTGTAGATTCCTCCATATTCCACTCTTTATGTCAGGTTTAAACATTACTGTGAGATCACCCTAGAAAACTTTTTCATAATCATCCCCTGGCCTTATATTCCCATGTTTAGTTTTCAACAACTTCCAGAGAGTCTCTAAGTCTTCTCTACTAATGTTCTGAAGCATCCAAATCATTGATGAATATCTATTTGTACTTCCATAAGCTCTTATCAAATGATAGAATCCATTTTGTCCTTCTTTAACAATCTTATATTCAACAATTATTAGAGGTTTGGTAGCTAGAGGTATAGCATCAATTGCTATTCCCTCATCATCTTGAACTACCTCCATATGCATTTTCATTTTAGCTTCATCATCTTCCCTTTTTGCTCACCAAATCTGACAATTTTGTATAAAGTTCCATCAATGCCAATAGTTTCAAACTGTCCTCCCCACTTCCAAGTGTGTTAACTCTTAAGAGAGGTAGATCATTAGATTATTTAGATGTAGTCTCAAACCTAGTTTGAGCATTTACACCCCCCAATATGGTATCTTAGAACCTGAGACCACTACCTGAACCAGTTCCTTAAGGACTTTGCTCATTAAGTGTTGCCATGGATTGGGTCCTATTGATGTTACCACTGTCCTGGTCTACATCTAAGCTAGAAAAAGTAGTGACAGCCCTTTACATTATGTCTTCCCACTATTTATAGACAGTATCATCTGCAACAAGGTTAATAGGTCTACTAGACTGAGATATCTCAGTGGTTCTTATGGCTGTCCTAGGTTTGTTGGTCTTTTTGGGTTGATATGATGATGGAACAATGATTGGTTTCATTATTTTAGAGTTGAGTAAATGTGGATATAGGTTGGGGATCAGTGGGTTGTCCTGACCCTTCATCCATATCTACTTGATGTTTTAATTACTTTCATTCATTCTTAATTGATCTCCCCTCAAATAATACTTTAAGGGTTAAGAATTTGCTCAACAATTGTAACTTTGGTTCTAATGATATCCCAGCAGTACTAACTTTGGCTCAACAATACTAATTTTTGCCTAGCAGTACTAATTTTTTGCCTAGCAGTATTAAGAGATATCTAACAGTATTAACTTTGTCTTCAATAATTATACAACAACATGCCTCTATTCATCACAAGCACACTAGAAAATACTAGATAGACATGTGAGAATTCATGAGGATCCATATTTATGCATAACCCATGAATAAAAGTTAAAAATTGTTATCTAAAAACATTAACTTCCCCTCAAACAGTACTTCAGAGGTAAAGCATTCAATATTAGGTATTCAATATGCTTAGGCTACAGGGGTTAGTCTATAGCTAAAAATACACAATCCAAAGTATTTTATTCTTAACAGTAACCCTCAACACCATGAAGATCATCTTATACAAAATTTCTGCATCATTTGTACCTCCCATTGGTTCATCAACTAAAGAAACTTTAGCATCCTTGTCTATGTCTTCAAAACTCCTCCCCTGATTGGAGGCATCTTCCTGAGCATCCAAACTATCTTTATCCTCAGAGGATTCAACCCTTCTAGATTCACCAACTTTCCTTAATCTTTTCAACCTGTAGTTCTTGATTACTTTTTTCCTTTCCAACTTTTGGATCCTCTTCTTTAAACCAACAATCTCTTTTGCTTGAGCATCCTTTGCCGACTCCAAATTAATTAACCTGTTTTTAGTATTTGTACACAAAATCATCAATTCCTGTTAAGTTGCATTCTATCCTCACAACGAGAAGTGGATCATAGAAAGGTATATGAACACTACATCATGGTTTAGTCTCATCTTGATGAACTTTAGTTCCTTCCTTGGTTTCCTCTAGACTAGTTACATCTGAGGTCCCTAGAGGATGATGGTTAAATAATAATGGGTGTCTGTTGAGAATCAGTAGGAATGTCTAAATCTACACCCTCTTCTTGATAGCTTGGACATCGATTGTGCAAATAGGGTGTTACTCTCCTGAAAAAGTCTTTTTTTTCCGCCACTCTTCATGTGGCATCAAAGATTTTCATTTGTGTTTGAGGGGTTAACATAAATCTTCTTGTGAAGGGACATATCACCAGCTATTTATTAAAAAAGCTACTTGTAACAAATCGTAGATACATCAGAAATTGACCCCTCCATCTAATTGCTGACCCATACGCATCAAAATATACTTGGACAAATTAAATTTTTGGTTTGTGTCCAAGCATATGATTGCAGTGGCCATAGTACTACTGAATTCGTTCCATGCAGTGGTTTTGGCACTTAGGCATTGCGTAATAATATGAATTAAGAACTTCCATTGTGGAGAAAAGAAAGCTTTATAAAATGTAAGCCTTGTTAAAAGGTTTTTTCATACCTCATCCTTGCCAAAAGCTCTTAAAGATTGTAGCATTTTGAAAACAATCATACCTACCTGCATCTTACTAATTGTGGGGGATGAAGATCACTCCTAATGCTTGACTCCGTGATGATCACCTTCTTTTTATCAACTAGGGCTTGTAACTGACGTTCGCCATTAACCGTTTTTGCCTTCGTGTTGCCACATAACTGTTCAAGTTCAAGATTGTTATAGTAGTACGATTGCCAGTTAAACATTAAGGATTTTGATTACAATTCAAAAATCAATAATTTCACATGAAATCCATTACTTCAGCAGGTTTTTTCTAAGAACCGATCAAGTTGTGAGGTCTCAGTAAATTATAGGGTCGCATTATAGATAGTTTTGATGATTAACAAAGAAATTGATAGGGTTTACATTAGATGAGTGTTTGAATGATGAAAATCGAATAAAGAATCGAATGAAACCCTGAAACAAGGTATTTATAAAAACACCCTTAGCAGCATTAACTTGAACTGGCAGCACTAAATGATGCGTAACAGTAGTAAGTAACTCGACAGCAGTAACTCAACAACATCAATGTAAGCTTAGCATCATTAATGTATACCAGCAGAAGCTAACTTTATGCTTAGCCACATTAATTAAATTACCAGATTACATCATTAAGTTTGAGTCACCTGCATTAACTTTAATTTCATCCTATAGAGGACCTCTATCATCAATAGATCTTCTTCGCACAAGCTCTCTTCTGTTTTTTCATGCTCACAATCATCTCCTAAATTTCTTTTTTTCCTCACAAAATCACTCTTTTTCTATTTATATTCACACATCTTTCTATTTCCTTTTTTAACTTACACTTTCACTCTTTTTTCTTTTCCTCACATTTCACTACAGTTTTGTACAATTTGCCATCCATTCAATATTGGCAATACTGTCCTCCCCACTTATCCAAGTGTTAACCTCTTGAAAAGGTGGATCATTTGACTATATTAGATGTAGTCTCAAACCTAGTTAGGGCATCTAGCACCTCAATATGTATCTTGACAAACCGTGAGACCCAACTACTCTGAACCAGTTCCCCAAGACTTGCTCATTAAAGTGTTGACACAGATTGGGTCATATTAGATGTTACCACCAAATTTCCAGCTTTGGCTCTAAGCTAGAAGCAGTAGTGACAACCCTTTCCATTATGTCACCCAACTCCTTATGGACAGCCTCATCACCAACCTTTTTCAGGGGGACCACTAGATTGAGGTATCTTGGTGTCCCGACCTCTTTTGACATGCCTAGATGTTTTTCATACTTTTTAACACACTTTTGATATTACATGTCCTTCCATGCATGATTGACTGTATATTGACATAAGTAGCCTCCCCTCAAACAACGCTTTAAGGGTTAAGAATTTGCTCAACAGTAGCAGTACTATCTTTGGCTCAAACAGACTAAACTTTTGGCCTAGTCAATACTGAATTTTCTTTTCCTGCCGTAGCAGTAGAAGAATATCTTAAATTTATTTATAAAAAAAAACAAAAAAAATAAAAAAAAAAAAAAAATTAACTCTGCTATTCATATTTATACATCAACATGCCTCTATTCAACACAAGCAACAGCTAGAAAGACTAGATATACATGTGAGAATTCATGAGGATCCATATTTATGCATAACCCATGAATAAAAGTTAAAAACTGTTATCCAAAAACATTAACTTCCTCTCAAACAATACTTTAGAGGTCAGCAATTGCAGCAATATCTTCTTATAGCAAACTTCACAATTGGTATCATCAAAGTTAATCATACTGCTTGCTTATTCCTGCAAGTGTTAGTCCAAGAACCAAATAAAAACACAATCCAAAGCTATTTCTTGTTTAGCAGTATTAATTTTGACTAGCAGTTTTAACTAACAATATTAAGTATAACTGACAATACTAGTTATACTTAGCAGTACTAATGGATACAACTAACAGTACTAATCCTTTACAAAACTTTACAAAGACATAAAGAGATTTAAACTTTAAGGATTAAGCATTCCAATACTTGAGACCAAGTACTGAAACCTTCTAGCATCAAAACCTTTTGTAAGAAGATCTGCAACATTATGTTCAGTATTAATTTTAAACCATATGAATTAACTTTTTAGCATTGCAAACTCTAATAAAATTAATTCTAAATCTCTAAGTGTTTTTGTTTTTAGAATGTTGAAAACGGATTATTAATATGAATCATAGTAATTCATGGAAATTATAACCGATAAACCAACAATTGGTTTTGAAATCCCAAAGAACTTTCCACACCAACTACCAGCACCTCATATTCAGCTTCAGTTAGTAGAGGTCAACCATAGTTTTTTCTTCTTGCACTACCAAGAAATCAACCTGTTTCCCAAAAACGACAACCTCCGGTTGTTTAGACATTCTATCTTGAGTGGCTCCAACATAGTCACTATCAGAATAGAAAAACAAGTACAACATTGAGAATCACTAGAATACCAAAGCCTAAAGTTGGTTTGCTTGTCAAATATCTAAAAAATTCTTTTACAGCTAAGCGAGAAGTGATGACTTAGTGAGTATACTTGGAATCTGGCACATGCACATACTGCAAACATTGAATATCTGGTCTAGATTTTTGTAAAAACATCATGGACCCAATCATAGATCTATAGAGATAATACATCAACATCAGTAGCATTGCTCCAATCTTTGACATACAGCTTTTCCAAATCAACTAGAGTAGAAGCATCTTCGACATCGTGTACTTGAATTCTTTAAATCTAATCTACAAATTTTATCCTGACGATAAATATACCATCTTCCTCTGCTAGTAACTTGTATCCTTGAAAGAAAGTAAGTTCTTCTCTCCCCATAGAACTCATCTGAACCTTTATCTTTTATAACTTCTCAACTAGTTACAACAGTTCCGTTGTATGTCGTTCCAAAGATAATGTCATCAACATAGACCTGTATAAGCAAAATATCTCCTTTTTGCTTCTTGATAAACAATGTCTGATCTATTTTCCCTCTTTTAAACCCATTGCCCAATAGATAGTTAGCCAAGGTTTCATACCATGCTCTTGGTGCTTGATGCAACCCATAAAGTGCCTTGACCACCTTGTAAACTTTTGGTCTGCATTTTCAGGAATCTTAAAACATGGTGTTGAGTTAACATAAACCTCTTCATCAATAGTTCATATAAGAATGGCACTCTTCACATCTGAATCTTGAATAAACCAGAAAACCCATAAAAGAAGCATAGGCTAAAAACAATCTTATTGCCTCAATTCTTGCCACAGGAGCAAAAACTTCTTCATAGTCTATACCTTCTTCTTGTCTATGACCCCTGTGCAACCAACCTTGCTTTATTCCTAACGCATAATCCATCTTCTCAACTTTCCTTGTCTGAAGACCCATTTTGTTCCAACAACCCTCTAACCAATAGGCAAATCACAAGTATCCAAACCTGTTGGAGTTTGAATTGCAGAAGTTCTTCCTGCATTGCTTTCACCCAAGATGAATCAGATAGAGCTTTAGCAATGCTTGTGGGTTCAATTTGGGATAAGAAACAAGTATAAACAAGTAGTCAGAGTGTCATGTGATTTCTCTTTATAATAAAGTACTGATAAACCCTTGTTCATTAAGTAGTTTTGTCATCTCATGTCTTACAGATGACTTCACATCACCAATCACATTTTTAATTGGATGATCTTTATGAATTCTTGTATTGGGAGTGGTTGGAACTGTATAGGAATTAAGGATTTCCACCAATCAACTTCTTGGTTTCAACTTCATCACTGAAGGAACTCAAGCATGAGTGGCTTTATGTGTATGACTTAGCTCCATTATTGTAACATGTCCATTAGGGCTATCTTGATCATCGAAACAAGCAGTATAACTGATGGATCAATATATTAAGTTTAAAACAACTACCAGATTAACTTTAAGGACTGGCATTATTAACAAGTTGATTCCAACAAGACATAACTTCCTTAGTACTTGCTAACGATCTTCAGATCTTATCTTTTTTCATCATTCCTCATTATCTAACTAACTCAACACTCATTTGATCATCAAACAACAATTTTGGATCAACCATCACCAACAACCATGGAAGGTAATCAAGTAATGAAGCATCTTTACAAATTATCATCACAAAGCAATCTTGACTGAATTTCTTCTTTCTGTGTAGATTACTGCATTAAGTTTTCTCCTTGTGTAACCTTCAGATTCATTAGAGATTTACCTGCACTATTGGTATATAATGACATATATAGGGTTAGAGAATCAACTAACAAACAGCCACTTTTGGACCATTCCCTCTATCATAGCTTTATTCTCTAAAAAACCTAATATGCAAGTTTCTTCTACCATTCATTTTCTAGTTATTGTATACCCTAAAAGCATTTACACTCAAAGAATATCCAACAAGAAACCTTCAACCACTTTTGCCATCAAACTTGCCTAAATTGTCTAAGTATTAAGAATGGTAACATGACATCCAAATAGGTCACATAAAATTTTAGAGCTGGTTTAAGACCTCTAAAAAGTTCATAAGGTGTCTTGTTATAGAGGCTTGACTACTAAGACCATATTCTGTACATAGCAAGCAGTACTAACTGCTTCAAGCCAAAATGTGTAGGTAACTAGAGTCGCTAACATAGTACTAGCATCCAGAGCCTCAATTATGTCCTATTTCCTCCCTCACCACAAACCAATTTTCCTGAGAGTACCTTGGCAATAATGTATTTCCCTCTTATACCTTTCCTCCTGCACAAATCATCCTAACTTTATTCTTAAACTCTGTCATTATCAAACTGATTATTTCACTTATCTTATCCACTAGGTTTTCTATTTCGTTGATAAAGTTTCATGAAATCTCACTGGTTCATCCTTAGTTGTTAACAAAGAAAACCCAAGTAAACCTAGCTATAATCATCAGTGACTAGTAACCAATACAACTTAAGACCAATTAAACTACTCCAAAGGATGGACCAAACAAATCCATATGAACATAAACAAAGGCTTAGTAATTGGATTCAGAACTTTGGACTTACAAGAAGCTCTATGTTGCTTCCCTTTAAGACAAGCAACACAGTTGGTCCCCATTTTCAAATGTTTTGTTAGGCAATCCTCTTACAAATTATCCGTAACAAGCTGAATTTAATGTTCTTAAAATTAATATGACCAAGCCTCCTATGCCAGAGCATTGATTCATCTAATGTAGCCTTTGCAACAAGACAAGTTAAACTCTCTTTAGGAACAATGTTCTTCATATCAAAACTGTACATATTGTCTTTTCTAGGAATTTTAAGGAGTATCTGACTTTCATCATGCAAGTAAAATTAAGAAATAAGACAAACAATCAGATGTCAGTAAAAAAGACATAGTTGGGCTTTTTTGTCCACACATCTGTGAGACACTAAAAGATTGAATTTTAACTCATTGACAAATTATATCATCTTCAAAATCAAGACCTAGCATATTAAAGTGATCAGTTACCAGCAAATCAACCACCATGTGCTCCTCCCCCAAATGTAACATAACCTCCATCAAATTCCTTGAAATCTAAGAGATAAGCTATGTTTCCAGTCATGTGCCTTGAGCATCCACTGTCAACAAATCCTGTGTCATCCTATTGTGGCTTGCCCTGCACATAAAAATAAGGAAATTAGTTTTCCTTTGGGGACCCCAAGCCATTACAGACTTGGATCTCTGCCTTTGCATCAATATAATTAGTTTCTCAAAGTACATTTGCACTATCAGGTTTGGTAAGATCTCCAACCCAAATGCTGAAGTCTTGACAACATTTTCCTGATTACCCTAACTAGCATTAACAGACTCGCCCGAATTAGCCTAGCAGTTTTAAAACTGCTTTGTTTTGGTAAACCTTTTGTTAGATAAATACTATTTTATGATTGAAATGGTCTTTTTATTAGTTGATTGTGCTATTTTTTGAAAACGTGACATAGGTTATTAGCACTAAAATCTTGATTTGGGATGAGCAGTATTGAACTGATCCCTGGCAATATTAAAATGGTTTTAGGCAGTTTTCATTAAAACCCTTGGAAATATGTTCCTTGAGCATTAGGGTGATCATGTTGGTATAAGTTGTAGTTCACCCTGTTATAATTATTCCCCCCAAAACCATCCTTTCCTTTTGAGTGGTATTTACAATGAGCTTGAATATGATCAAAACTCCCACAAACAAAACATGCTTTATTATACATCACAAAATCACTACATAGCTGTTGGGATTTAAGATTATTCCAATTTCTTTGATTCCCCATAGGACTTTGTGATCTATACATCTCAGCAATACCAACTTACCATTTAACTGGTTTTTCATGATTTTTAGGTTTGACAAACTCTTTTTTTTATCGGCAAGAAAAACAGTTTCTTTATCAACATTAAGTGGAGACTCAACAAAGCTACTTGTATCTTCTGATACTTGATCTTTTACCACAGAGTCATCAGAATTTTCCTTAGAATCATCTGATTTTTTTTATCACAAATAATGTTAAACTCTTGCTTACTATCCTTAGAACCATAACTTTTGAATTCAGGGTCTTTGAATTTATCAAGACCAGAATAAGACAAATCAAGCTTTTTAGGTCGATTATAAAGATTAAAGGAAGAAGGTGGAGGTACGAACATCATAACCCCTAAAAACACCATTTTTACCATTGTCATTAGCTGACATCTCTAGACAACTTGTTTAGGCTCTTTGAGGAATTATTAAAATTCTCATTTTAAATTCAATGACCTCTTTTTCTTGCTTAACCTTTTCAAACTCACTTTTAAGCACATTTATTCGTATCTTTATAAGACTACTAGACTTCCCTTTTAAGAACTGCAACTTCTTCACAAAAAAAAGAACCCTCATTCTTTCTATAAGTGATAAGTGTTTCTTCTACATTGCTTAAACCTCTTTATAAATACTGCTGTAAATTCAGTGAATAAGCTTAACAATCAATCACAGCACTATGTCTTATAAGAGTTTCATAAGTTTTTTTAGACAAGTTTTAGAGCAAAATTTTATCATTGAATACCTTAGAGTCTGAAAACGCCCATGAGACCATGTTTGTCTGAACTTGTTCTTCTACCATATCACTCCAGTCAAAATCTACACCATCTATAGCCAACATTGCCTTTGAAGACGTGTCTTCATTGTTTTCATGCTTTCTAGTGTTGTCTTGATTTCTGAACTGACCCTCCTTGTTCCTTGGTTCTTTATACCCCCTGGCAAAGTGTCTCATCTTATGACAGTTAAAACACTCTACCTTGGATTTATCATACCCAACAGTATCATTAGCATTAATGAAAATTTCTTTCCTGTTCACATGATGTACCTTATTGCCCTCAGACTTAACAAAATAGCTGCCAACTTCAAATCTATTGCTTCAAGATCGATCTTTCATAGAATTTGCTCTAAGTCCTGCGTAGGAGATTAGAACCATTTGGATTCTCAACCATGAAAGCATACACATCATTATCACTAAAGCTAGCAGTACTAACTTGAGGACTAGCAATGTTAACATTAGGGCTAACAGTACTAACTTCATATGCCGGTTTAACGCAATATTAACATCATAGAACTGCTATCGCTTGGAGCAGTCATAAAGGCCAAGTTTTGTGAGCACCACTACTACGTTCACCAACAGATTCTTTACACTTTGTTCAAAAATTTTGAAGTTTTTTGTACAACTCATCGATGCTTATTATTTTAGTTTTCAGCCTTATCATTCCATATACAACATGAGTATTCCACTCAGGGCTGCTGCTCAAAATTTTGAATTTAAGTCTTTTGATGATGAACTACACCTAAAATTGCAAAGCCGACTAACAACTTCTAAAGTCTTTAAAGATAGAGTCAATGAGAATTTGTGCTTGATGCACTAAAAATTTCACATAAATTGCTTCAAAAGTGTCTTCTGTTTTTTATTAGTTGGCTTCATTAATTCCATATCGTGTTTCGATAGCAGCAAACATTGTTATAGCATCATTACTTGACTAAAGTAAGTTGATCGTTCATGGGAAAAGCATTAGTATCCCTCTCCCGCAAGATTTTAGCCTTCACATCATTTCTCTTGTTGGTCTTTTCTTCACCGTACAGGATACTGACATCTTTGTAACTGATGTAACCATTCTCTTAATGCTGTTTGTGGTACATAATACCCATAGAAGTTACCATATCTATGACCTCCCAAAGAGCATAGTCCCTTATGTAAAACATAAAAATCTCAACAAGTGTAAAATTACCAAAATACCCCTAAGCAAGAAAATTCATAAAAGCTTAATTTAAAAATTCATTTATGTTAGAAATTATGAAATTACATATATATGAACGAATTATGAAATTTTGGTAAGATTTAAAATACTAATGTTATACAAGAAAAATAATTAATATTATTTTAATTAAATAGATTATGCCGAAAATTTTAAGTTAATGTATATTATATATTCAATTAATATAAATAATTTAAGATAATGATAAAAAAAATTGGCAAATTAATAAAAAGCTTAATAAATTTAACTCTTACGCTCATATAATAATTATTCATCAAATTACACGATAACGTATAAAATCATCCTATCATTTCCATTGTCACAAAATGTGAACGAAATGAAATAGCTACCAAAACCACAATTCAATCACTAATAGATGAACCCGCATCATGGATTGATATCAAATACTCATATAAGATCACATAAGCACACAGTTATAACACATAATAATACTTTAGTCAACTCTAACAGTTTGACTAACCTGCTCAAGTCACGGTTGTCACAAACTGGTCCTACCCTTCCTTTCGGCATACGACGTCAACAACTACGATTTCTCTTCCTGGGCAATAAAGACACCACCGTCGCGACCCTCTACTAACCTCGCTCATAATACCCGGCTTGATATGAGAACTTTATTGTGAATCATGTACATAAGACTCTTGCGGTCTGTACGGATAAGACACTGTGTACCATACAAATATCATCTCCATAATTTCAATTCAAGACTACGACTACCAATCCCATATTACGAATTTGATATTCCTTCGCAATTCTTTCAATTGCCTTAGAACGACCTCTTTCACATTAGGAAGCCCCATTCCCGCTTATTCAATCTTAGTAGATCATTCCTTTATTTGGAGGTGCAACACTAATAATCTTTCTATCCCATATAGTTCTTACCTTGATATTTGATCAACTATTCCCTTCTTTAATAAATTTTTCAGTAACAAATTCTAATTTCTTTGATGCAAGATTTACATTATAACACCCCGTGTTTTAGGGTCATTTAGGACATCAATAAATTCACAAGTTATTTTTAGTGTTGTACGCGTTTGCTTTTTAATCGTAATCGCTAAGTTAAATCGCGTGAGCTAAAAATGATCATTCAATGTAAATGAGCATCCAAAAATTTAATGTTTACATCAATAAAGTGTTAAGTAATTATTTTGAGGATAATTATTAACATTGTTTATTTTATTTTATTGGTTACGTAAATTGTGTACGTTTCGCGATAAAATTACGTTTAGGCATACCCGAAACCACCAAAATTAATCTACGCTTCAACAAATACCTATTATTATACTCAATACTCAAAGTTTTATTAAAATTTACCCATGTTAATATTATTAGTCATATGGTTCATGAAAATAAACTAACCAAGACTTATACATTATGATCACCCGCGCAGCTACACCTTTAAATATGTATATATAAATATATGAATATAAATACACACAAGGATCAAGATCCGCGAGAGAGCAAGTAAACCGGAAGCAGTATAGAGTGTTCCCGGGTCGTTATGTCCCAACGAGGCTAGAGATGGAAAATCGAAAGACGATTGATGATTGGTGTTTGATTGTCACAAGGAATGAGTGGGAATTAAAACTGAAAGCAAATGCACATAAAATTTAAACAAAGAACATAGGTTGGAACAAGAATCAAAACTAGCAAAGGCAAAAACATTAAAAACTTTTACACTAAGGCACAAATAAGCTTAGGACAAATCAAATAAGCTAAAATTAAATCTAAATAAGCAAATTAAACATGCAATTAAGCTAAATTAAACAAGAGAAACACAACAGTACTAACAACAGTACTAACAGTATTAACTACCAGTACTAACTTAGAGTTAGTACTGCTAGGCTTAAGTTAGTACTGGTGGGCTTAGGTTAGCACTGCCAGGCTTATAAAACACAAAGGTAACAAAAATAAGCAAATAAGCTAAAACAGATAATTAACTATCCCTAATAAACACTTAGTAAAAGAAATAAGCAACTAAGATAAACTAAAATGATAAATAAGCTAGAAAACTTAAACTGATACACTAATGAAAACACTTTGAAAAGGAAAATAAGCTTAAATAAGCAAATAGTAAAGGAAAAATGGTTTAATCTACTCTAAAAAGCTAAGGAAATCTTAAATAAGCAGAAATAATAAGCTGATAAGCTAAGTTTAACTACCAGTATTAACTGTTTAAGACTAACAGTACTAACTTGGAGTTAGTACTGGTAGTGTTAAATTAGTACTGCTAGTTAAAATGAACCAACAGTACTAACTTGGAGTTAGTACTGCTTGCCCAAAACAGCCTTTAACATTTTCAAAAATCATTTTTATTTATAACTAATCAAAATCAGATTATCAAAAAACAAAATAAAAACACATTTATAAGCCAATTTTCAATCCATAATAAAGCACTCTTATAATAAGCATGAATTACTCTGTGCAGTATCAAACTTAATAAAACTAACAGTTTTATCAAAATGAACTAGCAGTTCTGCAATAAATAAGTAAAGCAAGAAAAAGAGAGGCTTACAACACCCTTGCTCAAAACAGGGCTAAACCAAGAATCTACAAGCTCTAGCTTGTATAAAACAATGCTTTAGTGATAGGTCCATAAGCCCATCAAGGAACTGGCTTTCATCCAATAATAAAGTTGTGGCTGTAATTGAGAGTGATTTTTGTGATTTTCTTTTAACTACTTAACTTTTTATCTTACTTAATGAAAACAGCTTATAAATAAGCTGAGGTGAGAGCTTTTTAAACACAAAACAATAAGATGAAGAAACTTAACACTGGTATTGTAAATTGACTTGTAAACTCAAACTTGCATTAAAACTTGAAATTGTTACAAAGCTGAAAGTAAAAAGCTGTAAATGACTTTGAAATTCAAACTAAGATAAAAACTAATTAGTTAAAAAAAATTAAGACTAGATGCCTCAAAGGCTTTACAAAACCCTCTATTTATAGCCGAAATCTTTAGACTTGCAGCTTGTGCTTCTTTGTAGAGATAAAACCAAGTGTGCTAGTTGTGTGAGGCATATCCAAAACAAATCCCAGCCTTTAATCTCTTTAGAGCTTCTTTGGGGACAATCTCAGCCATCGAAATGCTTTGGGAATGGAGAGGGATTGCCAACATGGACTTTATAAAGCTGGGGGGTAGTAGTAGGGTGTTGAGTGATTTTTGCAGAGAAGTATGGGAGCAAAAACAGGGTGCTGGCTGGTTTTGGTATTGGCGGGAAGAGTGGGAAAGAAAAGGTATACAAGTTGGGTTGTGACAGAGAGAGGTTGAAGATGATTAAGGGTATGTTTGGCTTGTGTACAAGAAAGGCCCCTCCACATCTTTCCTCTTTTCATTTTCTTTTTCCCCTTTTCTTTCTTTTATAAATGAAGTTTCCCAATTGGCATTTTCAGCCCCCGTGGTTTATATAATAATATAACTTAGGGGTTTGGCAATTTTGACCCCTCAAGTTATATTTTTCTTTGCTTTTTCTTCTCGGAGTAGACTTTACTTTGATTTGGCTTCGTCTTCACACACTTTTCCATCCCGTGTCCTGTTTTGTTGCTTTTTGCTTGGTTTTTCGTCTTTTTGATGATATCCACTTCCTGCACAATACAAATGCAAAACAAACATATATTTGGCAGTTTTTGTCTGTTTTTGGTCATTTAAGCTCATTTTTGAAGGTAAAAGATATGTGTAATTAAGCACATATCAAATCCCCCAAACTAAGGTATTGTGTGTCCTCACGCAATGTTATGAAGTAAACATGTAAGCCCCGTTTTCACCATTTTCTGAATTTACACTAACTACAACTAATATTTTTGGATTTTCTCATTTTTTAACAAGTTTGACTTTCTTTATTTATTAACACTGGGATCATAGAATGAGAAGCGTCCGTAGAGTGATCTACGGATGTCCTGACGGATAAATTCATCGTCCTCGATTTTTCACAAGTTCCAAGCTAAGCAATTAAACAAGATCATTGTCGATATAAGTTTATATGTTAAGCCCTCATACTTATGACTTGTGAATTTTCAACTCCCAACATGGATATACGATTGAATGTGTGTACTCATTTTAATTTAACCATAGGTCAACTTATTTTCATAGTCATAATTCAAGATGAATCATGACTCAAAGCAACAACTTATTAAGACCTTGTAACTTGATTTCGAGATTTAAACTTTAGAACTTTTTGCAACATTTTCAACATCATAATCATAAGTTCTTAAAAATTTCCGCTATTTTTTCTTGAGAAAAAAATGAGGGACTGAGATTTGTCGCTTGGTATGTGAGAAAAGTTTGGTATGTAAATAACTCTCCTCATTTCATTTGCGGTATTAACAAAATTATGATTTAAGTTCATTTATATACCAAACATTTACTCACATACCAAGAGACAAATCTCAGCACTCATTTTAACTAACACACTTTCATATTTTTTTAAAATATTAATATCTCTTAAATCGATAATCGTTAAGCGAAAAAAATATACCATCGCCACGAGCATTTAATTATTTTTATATAGAGGACACTTTGATATAATTTCGACACACTTTTTTTTTCAAGTTATTTTTTACGTTTTTTTTTCTTTTTTTCACATGTGATATTTTAGGTTATTTTTTTGCATGTTAACCTGTAAGAAAATTGCAGGACAATAAATACCCAGCAAACGTAAAAAAACGTTTTTTGCACACAACATACAATTTTCTTAAAAAAAACGTTTCTTGAAATTTTCTTAAAATTTGCTTAATAGACGCCTTGTGGTCGTTTGCTAAAAATAAAGAAAACATTGCAGGACAATAAATGAACTATCATACAGGTTAACATGCAAATCCAATCAATCACACAAATACCCAGCAAACGACCACAAGACGTCTCATATCGTACCAAGGTCCCTGTGGTTACCCCCTTATCCCAGGCCATGGATACTCCCAAAGTAACCTTCCTGCTCACTAGGCCATAGTACCATTTACTAAATAGGCCATGGATACTCGCAGGTGATCCCCCCGACTTAGTTCGCAATTCTCAATATCACATCACAAAACATGTAGCACATAACATACAATAGTCGCGTATAGTCCATGCATCTTTGACAATACATTATCACAGTAATCAAAACATTTTCAAACACTTTGCATCATTTCCACCCTAATAAATCATAAGAAAAGAGGGGCTATGAAACTCACCTGATGCACAAGCAACTTCCAAACAATATCAACACAAGCTACACAATACCAACGTGTTACACGTGACCAAGCTAAAAGCTCAAGTCCATGTAACACTCATATGATGGATGTCTAAGGGTTTGATTAACCATCATGGGTCGCCCAGACACCATGCCCAACCTTAACCATCTTGTTAACACATTATACTAGTTAACTACAATTTATCTAAAAAATGTAGAATTTTAGCATGTCTTAACCAACTTAAAAACCATACTTGCCTGACCTTTCTAAAAATTTACAAAAAAAATCATATAAGCTCCTTTATGTGTTTATTAAATACCTTGTGATTCCCAAGTACTCATTACATGAGTAACTATCCCAAATAAAATCAAACTTCTAAACAGTCCCAATTCGGACCTGCACGCGCATTAAAAAGTTTGTACTTACTAGTCATACTTAGACAACTATTCAAGGGCTAATATTCTGGATATTGTTAATAGACATGTAGAACGTAACTTCTGTGCTTTGGCAAAGCTTAATTCGAATTTTAAGTTAGGGTTTCACCTTCCCAAACATGACCTAAATCTGACCCGTATTTACTTATTTGACAACTTTTGTGCTAATTCAAACATTTGGACCTACTTCCAGACCACAATAAACGGTTTGAGACTGGGAGTTTTTGAAGTAAATTCTAATGAGCTTACTTTTAAGAGTCAGGGAAACACTCAATAACCTATTACCATCATGGAGATAGTCACTCATGAACACAACCCTAAATTATGCTCACCTTAAATCAAGATCTGACGCAACCCCTAACATAAAACATGCATGATCATAGCCCTAGACTAACCCTAATCATTGTTATATCATTAATGTTCCTTTATTTTCTGTATTTTCTATAAACTCTAGATCCATCACATTAAATGTTACATGAATATATAAATTAGATAGGATTAACATGCTTACCTTGAATGATAGAACCTAAACAACGATTCTTGAGGTTTTCCTTGGATCAACAATGGAGGTTGATATTTATTTGGCTATGTGGGCTGTGATTTCGACCAAGATGGAGAGGGAAGGAGTTATTTGTGAACTAGGTTTCTTCTAATATATCTAAATGGTATCCTAATCCCCCTATAATTCCATTTTACAAATTTAGCACTCCTAAATCTTTTTAAACTCTATATGCCGATCATCCCCCCTATTCATTATTTTATATATTTTTTTGTTAATTAATTTATTAATTACCCTATTACTTACATTACATTAAGTTTTTATAAAAACCTAAGCTAATTTGAGTAAACCTTTTTTACATAAACACCATTATAGGACTTTCTAAAAAATAACTTTTCATTTCACATTTCACTTTCTATTTATGGAAAAATTACTGTCCATACTTCCGTCTTTCCCTCCATGCTTCCTTTCCATACTTATACTTCCTTATAAATTGCTTAACTCTTAAAAACAAGAATTGACGTAGCAATGCATTGCAACACGTCCTTTAATTTATTATCACCACACTTCGTGAACAAATGGAAAATACTTAACACATAAACTCATATGAACACAAAATAAAGTAAATCATTCTACCTCTAAAATGATATCACTGGCACATATGGTAACCACCTTCAACATACATATAGAACACATAGCATATCGCAAGAAAAAATACAAAATGGACCACTTAGCAATTTCTAAAGGTTAAACTAACTGCTCAAATCCCAGTTGTAACAATTTCCCCTCCTTATTGGAATAATCTACATCCATAGGATTTTAACTAGGTTACGGATTAAAAAATTCTAAGGATACTAGACTTCATATAGTGTTCGCGTTACCAAGTGAACTCGGGGACCACGCTTTGAATTTCTACAAACTTTTCTTTTACAAGTGGTATTTCTACTACGTTTCAAACTCTTACCTCGGCATACCATAATTTTAAGGTTCCTCAAACAAAACCTTATATGTCTTGTCATTTTTTGATTTCATTCACGGACCAACATGCAAATTAGCATTCCCCAAACACTTCTTCAAATTTGACACATGGAAATGTGTGTCATGTACACCAATCAATTCCTCAGGCAATCTTAACCGATAAGCTACAGGGCCGATCCTCTCAAGGATCTCGAATGGTCCAACATATCTCGGTGCTAACTTACCCTTTTCCCAAAACGCATCACACCTTTCCACGGTGACACTTTTAACAACATTCTCTGCAGGAGACTTATTTCTTAGCAATGCAAAAAGCAGACAATTGTGGCTACTTCTACTACAGAGGCAGAATATGTTGCTACTTCAAATTGCTATGGGCAAGTTCTATGGATTTAAAATCAAATGTTAGACTATGGGTTCAATTTCATGAACACAAAGATCTACATTGATAATGAAAGTACTCTATGCATTGTAAAGAATCCAGTATTTCACTCCAAAACAAAGCATATTGCAATTAGGCACCCCTTCATAAGGGATGCATATGAGAAGAAACTTATTCAGGTGCTTAAAATACACACTGATGACAATGTAGCTAATCTTCTAACCAAGGCATTTGATGTTAGCAGGTTTCAGCTCTTGGTTGTTACAATTGGGATGATCAATCCATAAGCTACATTAGTTAAGGGGAGGCAATATGATTTGTTGTATAGTTTGTATGAAGTGTGATTTTCATGGAGTTACTTGGTTTTTAGAGAGTCATTGGGAAGAGCTTTAGATGGTACTGAAGCACTGCTGTTGCCAAAATTGTTCATTCTTTGGTTGGCAAAAGTTAGTATCGATAGTGCAACGTTAATACCGTTGGGCAAAGAAAGTACCGCTATAAAGACGTTGAAGAGAATACCGCCAAGGGTCTAAGGTGTAAATTGAAACGGTTTCTTTGATCTTAGGTTTATTTAACCTATATAAACCCATCTTAATTGCACTGTTCACTCACGTAATCTCTTTTAATTACTTTCCTTCAATCAAACCCTAATCTCTTACTCACCGACGATCACCAATTCAACAATCATGACTGTTCTTGAATCGTTCCCTAAACACAATATGGTTTCTTATTTAAAGAAGACTGATGGAAATGCAGAGTTTCATGAGATTATTGACTTTCTTGCACGAAGCTCCATTCATAATGCTCTCACTGTAAGTCATGTAGTCTCTACTACATTTGTTGAACAGTTTTGGATGTCTGCCAAATCCAAAATAATCAGCAATGTTAGGTATATTACTGCCAAAGTAGCTGGCAAGCTTGTGTCTATCTCAGAGGCATCAATAAGAAGTTATCTTGTTTTTGATGATGCTGATGGGATAGATTCCTTACCAAATCAGGCTATATTTGATGTTATACAGCTCATGGGTTATGAGGGGGATTTAACTGTTTTAACCTTTAACAAAGCTTTGTTTTCACCCCAAAGGAGATTTCTTTTTCATACAATGAATCATTGTCTTAGTTCTAAAAGCACCTCTTAGGATCAAATTCCCACTAATATTGCTACTGTTGTAATTTGCTTAACCACTAATCAAAAATATAATTTTTCTAAATTAATTTTTGATGGTATGCTTAGACACTTAGATGCAAAGAAAAAGTTTGTTATGTATCCACGCTTTATTTCAATCTTTTTGAATAATTAGTTAACAAAAGTGCCCGTGCCCTTAGACCATTTCCCTATTAATGCTTTAACTAGTAAAGTTTTCTCTTTTATGGTCAAAAAGGGAAAACATTTTTCAGGGAAAGTCACACCTCTGTTTTCTAACATGTTTGTTCAACCAACAGAGGATAAGGATGCAGGATCAGAAAGACCATTTGAATCACAACCTACAACCTCTCCTCCTCACCCAAATGAAGTTCATGTTGAGCCTCAATCTGACCCATCACCTAGACCTTCACCTACTACTCATATTCCTGATTTCATTCCAGAGGATTCTGGTGGGAATCAAGGAGGTCAGTCATCTAGTGATAGATCCCTTTCAGGGAATAAGGGTGGCATGACACTCCAAAGTCTGTCTGATCTTTGTATCTCTTTGTTTACAAAGGTTACAGATCAAGCCAAAGAAATTCAACAATTAAAGGCACAGATCAAGAAGCTTAAGAAGAAAGCCAAACCTGTTATCACACACCACAGAGCTTGGATGAAGAGTGTATCCTTGAAGCAAAGATTGGCAGGAAAGAAATCCTTAAAGAAAAAATAGATGCAAAAGGAGTTTGTATCCAAACAGGGGAGGAAACCTGCCAAGGTTGAACCTACAGTCCATAAAGATAAAGTTTTTGATGAGCTTAATGATGATGAATTTGACAATATGGAGACTGAGGATGCTCAAGAAATAGGGAGGACAAGATATGTGGTGCATAAAGAGAAGGAAAGGAAGGAAAAGGAAGTTAGTACTGAAGATGCACTTAGTATCGAAAAGGAAAAAGATAGTACCGACAAGGAAAAAGATAGTACTGATAGACCAGATGAAGGTACTGTTTATCAAACTGAAGGAAGAACTGCTACTCCAACAACTCCAACACCTACTCCTACAACTTTTAGAGATGATGAAACTATTGCTCAAGTTCTTCTCAACATGAGTCAAGCCAAAGAAGTTTCAAGGGAAAAAGAGAAAGGAGTTGAACTGAAGGATGTAGAGAATATTGAAAGACCAAGGCCTACTTTAACAAGATCTCTCTTAACTTTAAAGCCTCTTCCAAAAATTGATCCCAAAGACAAGGGCAAGAAAAATATTGAAGAGGATGAATCTGACACTGAATCAGAAGACATCAATGAAATTGAAAAGAAGTTTAAGATGCTTGCTCATGATGAGGAGATTGCAAGAAAGATGCAAGAGGATTGGGAAACAGAAGTAGAAAGGAAAAGATTAGCTAAAGAAGAAGCTACAAATGCTGCTATTATACAAGATTTTGATGACATCAAAGCAAGAATTGAATCTGATAGACTTCTAGCACTAAGACTTCAAGAAGAAGAGAGAGAGAGCAGTTCACTGTGGAAGAGAGAGCAAAATTACTTCATGATACAATTACAGCTTAAAGAAGGTTTCTTGCAGAACAAAGAGCTATTGCAATAAGGAATAGACCTCCTACAAGAACTCAGCTTAGGAATCAGATGATAACTTATTTGAAACATGTTGGAAACAAGAAACACTCAGACCTGAAGAACAAAACTTTTGAAGAAATACAAGCTTTTTATGAGAAAGTGAAAAGGTTTGATGAAAGTTTCACTGTTGTTGGTTCCATTGAGGATGAAAGAAGGATTAAAGAGATGAATGAAGGAGTAAAAGACCTTGATCAGAAGAGTTTAAAGAAGAGGGTTGTTGAAGCAACTCCAAAGAAAGAAGACACAACAAAGCTACCTGCTAAGGTAGATGTGACAGACCAGGGTACAAAGAAAAGGAAGGGTGGTCATATGAAGATGCTTGCTAGGAAAAAGAAAAGACCACTTACAATCAGATGTTGATAGTGATGATGAGCACAAAAAGTGTCTGAAGATTATTACCTTTGAAGGTACAATGGATAGTGA